>CM067520.1:17966605-17969105 GCA_034509495.1 Acestrorhynchus altus
TGATATTAATATTTAACTAGCTCAATGGTTGCTGTGATACGGATTCCATTATGGCCACTGAGAGAGAAGAGTAATGAGCGCGCTCAGTAAAGGCGAATATTCTGGATTCCTAAGCAGCTTTATTTTTACTCAAAAGCTTCCGAAAATGTGGCGGATGATTCAGGATGAACCCACCAACTTGCGTATTTCACTGCATATATAATTACCTGCAATGATAAAATATATAATTTTGAGTAATAGCAATACCAAACATAGTTAAACTTCTCATTTTGCATGTGCATTAATTGTCAACGACAAAATACAACAACAACAATAATAATAATAATAATAATAATAATAATAATAATAATAATAATAATAATAATAATAATAATAATAATAATAAAAGCAACCTGACCTATTTAAACTCCCTCCATCAGCTGGCACTGAATTGTATTATCTATATAAAAAGATTAATATGGACCTTTTTTTGATGATTTTAAAGTGTTGAAATAAATGCTAGATAAAGGCAGATTTCACCACGACGGGCTGCTGTCCCGTGGTGTCGCGCGCTCATAAGAACATATTTCAGAAAGGCATGGTGCGTTCTCCTGCCTTTGACAGATTTACGGTCCGCAATAAAAGAAGGGATGCTCGACACCGTAAATCAATCTCCGCTGTTCTGTATAAACCTAGCCTGTAGGGAAATGTTTTGTTTACATACGTATTAGTAGGCTCATGTTTTTGTTTTTAATGTTTTAAACACTTTTTGAAACCCGTACTGTGATTACAATTCATGCAATATTTTAGTAATTCCAATACATTTGTATTGGAGGTGTTTGACTTGTTCTGCAGGTTTCGGGACTATTTAAAAATGTTTACATTTTTGCATTCGCATATTTACATTCTATGCTTTACATTAATTTAGATGCTTATTACAAAATTGTTGTCCTTTTTATATCGCTTCTATGCTCTAAGTTCGTTCTGGGGGTATATTTTAAATGCGTCGTTGGTATAAAATGATCTTAAATAAAACATTTGAACAGATCTTCATTGTATCTCATCTCCTGTTTCTCTGAGAATTATCTGTTAGTGTTAATTTGTCATTAATGTTGCGACAGTGATACTACTACTACTACTACTACTACTACTACTACTACTACTACTGATAATAATGATGATGATGATGATGATGATGATGATAATAATAATAATAATAATAATAATAATAATAATAATAATAATAATAATAATAATAATAATAATTTCTAGATACTGCTGTACGGACTTTTATCCTCTCGTATCTGATGAACTGCAGTGTCAACGTTACAATTTACGCATCTTGCTCTTGTTGTTCATATATATTCACGGGCGCAAACGTTCCTGCAGGAGCAGTATTGCCCCTTCTGTTTCACATGAGGCACCTGCTTGTCGCATTTACCTTCTTTTTCCATTTGTATTTGCTAATTGAGTGTAATGAAGATTACGTTTTCGAGAAAAATTGTTTATTTCATGTCCAGGGTTGTTTTAAGTTCTGTTTACAGAAAAAAGAAGCTGTTCCTTCGGTAGACTCCTCGATGTAGTCTTAGTGTTGTTTGACCTTCAAGAGTCTCCAAATGACACCGTTCCTTTTGACTAAACACCATGCCTATTGTTTCGGTTCGCCTTAGCTCTGTGTAGGAGGGGATCAGCTCCATTGTTTCCATACATTCGAAGGCATAGTCTTCATAAGAGATTCCCCTTCTCTCTGCTGCATGCTACCTGTCTTTAATTTGCAAAAAAATTTTAAGAGGAGATGAATTTTTACTTTGTACTAATGCCAATCAAACTAACTGCTGTTTTGTGAATTCCGTTTACAAATAATCCTATAAACGTGTATCACTGTTGGAAATGATGATAGTGTTGAAAATGGGAAATTTGATATTAGATGTAATTCAGAGAGCTTGTTAAAATGAACACTCACCTCAGAGAGAGAAGCTTATAGGTTTTTTTTATCAGTTTATTGCATGTATGCGATATCATTAGTGTTACATTTGACTGACATCAGGAATGGAGCACAACAAAGGTGAGCAAATCCAAACGAAACTGTTATGTGACGACATCTTAAATTGTGTATGTCGCAAGAAGGAAAAATAAAACTTGAAAGGATGTGAAATATTCTTTGTTATAAAAGGAAAATGAACACGTAACACTCGACAACGAAAAAATAGTTCTATGCAGTTCAAGTTTGAACATCATAGTTCCTTTAATATAATGGTACGTAGCCCATCTTCACTTACCATTTTTGTCTAAACGAATATAGGAAAACTGGTAAATACATGAGCTCCATGGTCTGACGTGAATTTCGTGCTGTACGAAAACAGAAATGTAACTTAGAGAATGGCTGTGCAGTGTTGGGTCATAGTGGTCCCACGAGCGTGCAAGCCTAGGTACCCCATCCCCCTCCTGGTCACGTGATTCATTAAATAATTAATGCAGTGGTTGCAGAATAGATATGTATTCGTCAGGAATATCGCAGACA
>CM067520.1:17974105-17976605 GCA_034509495.1 Acestrorhynchus altus
CACACATTATCTTACAATGTTTTCTCATTAGGAAAGCAAGGAGACCATCATAGCTTGGGTAAGTGTTTAGACTGGCCCAGAAAGTCGATAAATTAATGTTAAATGTTAGGTGTAAAAAGAAGACGCGTGTGTTGGTGATTTATGACCTCTAAGAAACTATTGCGTACTCAAGCAGCTCCCAGTTTAGACATGTTTCTTTTCCTTTCCCATTTACTCCACATGAATCCCAAAATGCTCACCTTATGATCAGTATGGGCTCTCTTTATTATTACGTTTCGAGATCGCTAAGTGTAAAACAACTGGCTTAAACTTACGACAGGCGCGAGCTGCCTGGTTGAACGGAGGGGCGGCTAATAATTCAAATGTGGCCTCAAGGTGGATAGTTATATTGAAACTTAATGTCTCCTCTGAGTTTCCTCAGTCCTTATGTGTGTAAACGCTAGCTCTTTAAAGAAATAAAACAATATGACTTGTACGTCACCTTTGAGCCCACTACACAAGAGCTGAATCGTTAATAGGCTTTTAAAAGCTGCGCGTGGCTCCATCATTCCGTTATTCTGAGAAGACCTAAAGCCATCAATATTGCATTGCTGGGCTTATACTACTCACGTGCAGATAAATCCAGTCATAAATCCAATCGATGATGTACTGTTAGTTATTGGTATGGTTTTATAAACTTCCCCAGGGACTAGTCAGACAAATATGTTATGTTGACAAGTTTGATCTGTCAGGGAAATCTACATATAGGCCTATCCGACATAGTTCATTCAAAACTGCAAACTAGAATTTGAAATTACGCCCAAATAGATTCATTGAATGAAATGAAATGTTTGATATTTCCTAATCATTCCTAATCTTGGGGCGCATTCACCAATACCCCATATTGGTATGGTGACATACATTCTGAACTGTATGCTGTTTACAACAGTAAAAAAAAAAACCTGTTGTAGACATTCTGACATACTCCTTGAACTTATTCTGCCCTCAACTGTTTGATCAGAGAAGAAGAATATTGTGATCCAGCAGTTTATGCTTTGTAAATCACGACTCCAGTTAAAACCACAATACAGTTAGTGACTATGATTTAATTGATTTTAAATAGATCACTGACAGTTGATAGAGCACCAGAGGAAGAGAGAAAATTAGAATAGCCTACAGTACCATGTCACTGCTGTCCTGTATAATTTTAGATGTATTCCTTTCTACATGGACATGGCCAGTCTTTCACATGGATCTTATAATCTTCAGCTCACATTTCTGATTTTCCTATTATAGATTATTACAAGAATTGTTGATATTTTGCTGTAACACACGACGTCAGTACGTATTCAACAGCTACTATTTGCAATGATTAAGAAAATTGTATTTGAACACATGTATTTAAATACATGGGTAACAAGAACTACCTTTTTACACCAAAACTTTGCATTGAGATTCTACCTTTTATATGTCCAACGCAATTCAATCATTGTAAGCATCACTGAGTCAACTAACACAATGGAGTCGTTCTCCTGAGTCGTTTGTCATATTTGGTGAGGTTGGCATTTTTCAAACCGAGAGGGCATGGGGCTAGCTTGACCCAAATCCCCCGCTCATCCTCAGCTTGCGTATGCATTCAGGCCAAGTTAATAATTACCCACTCTAAGCCTGGTCGTTCTTTAAAAATTAACTTTGCACAGAAAACAGCAAAGGACGTGATTTTTGTGGTTGAAGAAAAAAAAGTGTAGGATCTCTTATTAGTAGATTAGTAGATCTCCACTGCTTTCACTGTGACGGTTCATAGATTAGAAACATACATTTAGCACTGTATTAAAATTCAAGTCAAATTGTGATAACGTAGCGTAATGTAATTAGATGTATGATTAACGTACTTCTCTTACAACACACCTTAAGGTGAGTTAGAAACTCTCCTAAACATGTTTAAGAATTTCCTGTCAGGCAGTTCCACTGGGATCGATAAGAACATATTGGGAAGGTCAGTGGGGCTCGAATGAGAGTTAATTGTAATCCCGGCATGTTTACAATGGCGCAAAAGCGTGGGTGTCAAAAACCAAGCCCACTGCTCACCCACTTTCCCAGCAATGGCAGAAAATCTCTTCAATGGCCAAAGGCTGGGCGCTTACAAGTTTGGAGTGTTGAAAGTTCCGTATCATTCGCAAGAATGCAAACGTTTTTTAGAGGATTCCAACTGACCTGCAGATAGCAACACCAAAGCCAGTGCTTGGAGGCGAAATATTTTTTGGAGAAACTTCTGGTTTCCTACAACTGTGGATAATATATTGAAAGTCACAGACATTCTTGGCATGGAGGACCATCGAGATTGAGTTTTTACAGAGCGCGAATTTGGCGCATGCGTGTCACGTGAGCGGAGGAATTGGGTATTATTTTGGATTTATAGACAGGGCCTTTGTGGTTTCTTTTACCGGCAACGCTGTTGTTCACAACTGCCTGATTAGAATACGACAAATGTGATGAGGTCGGCATTGCCCTGATTTCCAGA
>CM067520.1:17979105-18091605 GCA_034509495.1 Acestrorhynchus altus
AAATGCTGACCCATGAAATAAACAAAACATTTTCTCTTTTTATTGAAAATTACATTAATAACAAAGATTTAATTACATAAATCAAATAGGAATAACTTTTGGTTGTAGCATACATTTGCTAGCAAATACAAGTCATGTCGACTATATAAATGGAATATAAAATAATAATAATACCAATAAATATGAATTATTAAGTCTATTCCTAATACAAATAGATAGATCATAATGCAATTATTAAGTCTATTCCGTTTGCAGAAGGCGATTGATCAATGTTAACCTTTTGTGTGCATGTCCTTGGCGTTACTGCAATTGCCATATGTCCGAGGACATTTATTTTTGTAATGAATAACTTATGAATTTCAATAACATGATACTGTATTATAGTAAAGCAGAGAAACTGCTTTTGATGGGAAACTATACGTGATGAGAGCACTACATTTTGAAATAGTGTTATCTCACACTTCATCATGAGAACTCGAGGAATCAAATGACAAATAATGGCGTAGCAAAAGGTGAAACACAGACACTCACACTCACACACACACACACACACACACACACACACACACACACACACACACACTCACACACACACACACACACACACACACAGAAACAACATTCACAATCTGTTTTCACGTGTAAGTAAAACGAGAACAACAGGACAAACAATAACAATAATAACAGCAGCAAAAAATGTCATTGAGGTGCTGGGGGCCACTAAAATGTTACAGCGACACAGAAGACGATAAACCATATAATGTGATTATTTCGCTGTAATGCAATTATTATCGTTACTCTATTACATAATACTAAATAATAAATAAAAAAAACATGCGCTGAACTGTTCTTTATATTCTAACATCAACAACAGGTAAATATATACTTTGAAAAAATCGTCAAGATAAGGAAAGGATGTTCAAATTATGTAGTATTCCAACACTTGACAAACATGTATCCATCAGGAATATATGTCTTGTTCCTCTTCAAAGAAGGTCCCAGAAAAATAAGGGAGAAAAGTACAAGGACCAGGTTCACAATCCAGAGTACACAGTAGTAATCCTTCGCTTCCTCGTTGATCAGTAGAAAAAAGCGTTTTCTGCATTTCTTTTCTTCAACCCACGTATTAGTTAATAGGTAATCTTTTAAGTGTTTCTCTGTTTACCCTTTAGCAATAGTTGCAAAACGAGGAACAATGCTGTTTAGAGGGGAAAAAAAGTTGCAGACACCTACATTTTTGACTCCTGCCTTCCTCCCACGTTGCTGGTGATGTTCTCTATTCGGTCACCAAACCGAAAAGCATCTTTTAAAACTTGTCTATTTACAGCTGCCTGTGTTGTAGAAGTCGTAAATCTTACGTAGCCATAATCGAAGAAGGTGGTGTCATGAATAATAAAAATATGGAGAGAAAGGGAAAGAGGGAGGGAGAGAAGTGAAAGAGATGTCGAGAGGTGGTGAAGAGAGAAAGTAATATTTCTAAAAACACCTTCGTGTTTTCGTTTCCATTTGCATTCGAGTTGGTTTTCCTCCACGTTTCCCTTTGAGTACTTTTTTCTTACTTGTTTCCTAGCCCATATCGATTTACTTAAAAATCCCACTAAGTCAAAGCAAAATCTCTTGTGCAATTTTGAGTCGTGTTCGCTAGCTACGTTAGACTAGTGTGATCAGGACACGTCGGTGCGGTTAAATATCAAAAATTATCTTTGCTTTTTTCTATTTGGTGATTTGTTTTCACACTCCTCCCTCGCTTTCAAGTCCGCCTGTTGTCTGTTCTCTCGCTCTGTCGCCCCCTCCCCACCTGTTTTCATGTTTTGCGCATAAGTTATACTAGTTGGGTGTGTTGGCAGAGACGTGATGTAACATTAACAATACAGCCTGAACGCTGCTTGTGCCTGGGGCTAAGAGAAAGCCAGCGCCGAGAACGCACTACTTAAGTCATTTAATATGCATCATTGGAAAGAGCAAGGGGACTAAATGTGCTTATAGCATTAGCATAGCCTGAGACGTAAACTAGTGAAGTGGATTGGGGAAAAAGCTGCTCGGATGTCCGCTTGAAGGCCCTTAGCCTGTCCTGTGCGCCTGCAATTATCATAATTTTTCACTGGTGACGCTGTTTGATGGGGATTAACGCTCGCGCCTGGCACATCCACAGCCAGCTCCGTTATTTCCAAATAGCTGGGAAGGCCTGTGTTGACAACACAACAAGCCGCCAAAAGAGGACCAAAGGGGCAAAAATAACACCAGCAAAACGACTGGGGCCCCGACATGCAACGGGGAGATGTGAGGGCGGAAAAACAGCAGCGCTGCTCGGATTATGATGTTCTGGTTTGCACCGTGAGCGAGAGAAGAGGGGAGAAAGGAGGCGAAATCTGAGGCCATTGTTATCAGCGAGCAGGGCGTACCAGTCGACAGGGCGGCCAGGAGTAGCGCTGCCTGTCCATTCGCAGCCCCCCTCGCATACCTCAGATCTTTCATGTTAGACCGTTTCCCCCCCTTTCGCGAGCCGAGGGGATCCGTCCAGGAGCACCCGCACTCTGGCGCGGGGCAGCCGTGCTCGAGATACCCGGCGTCTGACGCTCGCTGGCGGGCTGAAATATCGCAACGACGAGCTCTGGGCTCCATTATTGATTGCACGGTGGCCGAACGTGAAAAAATATGATGCCTGCTCGGACGTCGCTTGTCAAAGGCTAAGGTAAGCTGCTTTGAAATGGGCTATCAGTTTGTGAATGGCGGTATGTATGTCCTAGTGATTTATGACCGTATGACTCCAAACGCGGTTCAAGAAGAGTTCACAAGGCTTTAAGCTTCCTTCCACACAGCAGCCTTCTTTTTTCCTCTCAGGAATGTTCCACGAAATAATTTCTCCCAGCTCTTATTTTTCTTCAGAATCAGGAAAAATCATTTCGAGGGTCTTTATATTGTCCTGTCGTCTTTAATGTTACGGGTGTGTTTAAATTAAGCGTAATGGAGAATAGATATTTTAGGGGCGATTGCATGTTGTAGCTTGGTTCCGACTGTCTGAAATATTCAGAATATTCACCTATTTCAGACTTACGTTCTTACCACGGTGCTATTTTGCTTGATACAGAAATCGATACATTAATATCCTGGGCCTCCTTTGCCCCAATGTAAGGACTGGATCAAAGGATCAAATAACATATGAGGGCTATGAGGCAATGCAGTGTACACACACACACACACACACATATATATATATATATATATGTTTTATTTATATGTGTTATTGATATTTTGATATCCCCGTCTGGAAATTGTTCTCTTTCTTAAAATCCCATGACCGATCTAAGGTGCATCCAAGCAGTGTTCTCCGGCTTGTTGTTTGTTGACGTTTCACGGGTTGGTCCCTTTCCCCAACCCCTCTCCACTCCATAATTGTGTTAAGGTCGAATCGACAGAAAAGTTGGTTATTGTGTTACCGTAACAAGAGGGCCAAGACATTGCGTGTTCCATTTAATGGAACTGCGATATGATTTGATATCTATAATGTCCCTTTTTCTCTACCCCCTCCCCCGAACAATTCCTTGGAGTAAATGATTAGGATTCCGTCCGTCCTCTTCGAAGATAAATGAGCTACATTTGTGACGTGTTGAGAGTTGATGTCCAAAAGCTGTAGCTCAAGTTCTTAGTTTTATAAACAGACGCATGGAAACCTTGTCTCGTGTTGTGTGTAACATTTTAGCACGTAAAAATAAATATACATTTTTGCTAAAATTTCATTGTGGTTAGTACAAATTGTTTAAGTGAAGAGAGCATTTGTAGGTTTGCAGACTTGATTAGGATTAATGTTATTGTTTGTTTATTCTACGTACGAAATATATCTTAAATATTTCTGATAGCATGTTCATTAGGATTTAGTTTAACAATTCAATATGCTACATTTACGGTCAGATTTGACCGCATGGATTATACTATTTTCTGCTCGTTGTTTGCTTGTTCTGCTTGTATAGTGGATATAGCTACTTTACGCATTACGTCAAGCTAAAATTAGGCCTCGTGATGATTGTATTTAACGTAAGTGTTAAGGCAACTACAAAGTGTTTAGTGACTAAAGTATACACGCCTCAAAACGAAATTAATTATAATGAAATAAACTACGTACATTTGACTGAGAAATTTCGTTCGATTTCATTCTACAGTATTAAATCGAATTCTCTGGTATTATATCTGCTGCAAAATGGTGTATCATTGTAAATCTCTGGACAACGCTGATGTGACACTTTTTGGTGTTTTTATGATTCTCCCCTGAATAGTAACCGTAAATGAATGCCATGTGCTTGTAAGTGCTTGAGTGATTGCCCTCGCCCTGTCCTTTCAACCACCCCAGCACCAGGAGAAGAGGTCTTGGGCTCTTTCCGGGATTAGATTTGTCTATTTCGGTTCAGCGACCATCATGAATCATATCTAGCTAGGGCTTCCGGGATTCTCTGTCCACACCATAGTCAAAGGGTCTACCTTTAAGTTCACCACATTGGTCTTGGAACACTATGCTGGTTTTTCAGGTTTTTAATGTTGACCAAATCCATTTGTATGTAACTGGAGAAAGCCCTCTGGAGATGGCTTCTGTGCATGAACCATATTCATTGATTTGTCTGAGTTTCTAACCTATTTTGAAGACCTCAGTTAGCATTAGCAGCATTTATGTATTCTGTATTATATATATATAATACAGAATATAATACATGGGTATATATATATATATATATATATATATATATGTGTTATGGGGGTTAAATAAGAAGCCAACAAAGAGAACAGGTCTTTTATTAGTATAAAGTAAACAAAATAGGTGGAAAATATATTTAACCAATACACTATATAACCAATACAAGAAATTACATCAAATGACATCAAAACTCAAGATTTCTATAATGAATGAAAAGGGTAGTTTCAATTGTGTTGTTGCAGTGTGTGTGTGTGTGTGTGTGTGAGAGAGAGAGAGAGAGAGAGAGAGTGAGAGTGAGAGAGAGAAAATCGCAGTCCACCATTGGCTGACATAGCATCTGCAAGCCGCGTTGTGGGAACGTGCTATTCATGTCATGGCGCCTTTCAGCGCAGTAAGATGGATTTGACTCGCGCCCTCTTATTATGTGCCTCTTATAACCTTTCAGGTCAGCTTCCAAGAGGCCGTTGGAAAAAGACCGTCACGTGACATCTGGTGCCAATGTTCTTCCAGAAGGTCTTCAGGACCCTGGTAGCCAGTAACGCTGACTTTTGGAAATGCAGAAAACGACCTACTACGACAACTCGACACTATTTGGAGGTTACTCGTACCAGGGGGCCAATGGTTTCGGCTATGAGGCCCAGCCAGCAGCCTTCCAGAGTTCGGCGCACCTCGAGGCGACACCAGAGGTCTGCCTGCTCTCTGCAGTCCCTCGGCACCAGCGCATCCACACAGTCACAGCATGCCAAGACGAAAGAGCTCAACGGCAGCTGTATGCGGCTCCAGTCTGCCACCTGAGCACCACCCAAACCCCCCAGGTTTCTCCTCCTCAAAACCCTGTGAACTAACTGATCAGCGCCCCAGCAGCCAGGTAAGTGGCAGGGTGGCCTGGCGGAGAACGACGTAAATCCTCGCCAAAGTCGCCCACGCTTGCTCCCGAACCCCACCATCAGCAAGGTGACCTTTCCCTGGATGAAAGAGTCGCCAGAACACCGCCAAAAAAACAGCGCTCCCAGCTGCCAAGCTCAGCTAACGGTGTAAAGCGCTGCCTACACCCTTTAATGATCAGACGTTCCATCCCCAAACACGACCCTACCTGCTCTTGTTTTCCATTCATTATATATGCCTTTTAGAACTAGGATTAAATCAGAAATAGTGAAACGGTTTCAGCTGGATTGGGTTAATCTTGCCAAATAGCTTCAATATTTGTGGGGTGGTGGACAGGTGAAAAGGTCATAACAGCAATGATGCAATGCAATCTGCACTACTATTGAAATAACACACACACACACACACACACACACACACAGACATATACATGCATATATATATATATATATATATATATATTCAGTTGTCTCTGTCAAGGCAAACAAGGCTTTTTTTTTTTTTTTTACTGCAGTTAACTAATTTTATATATAACATACACACACACACACATACACACAACATTGGTTCATTTTATCTAGTTCATCCATCTCTGCTTGTGCATTTGTTGTGCCTATTTTCACACTGTTGTTCAATGGTTATGACCACAACAAAGCAGGCATTTTCAGCATTGCATTGCCAGTAACATGTCAGTAATGTGTTAGTATTATGTTTGATAATGGATCAGGAGTATCCGTCCACTTTATTAGATACTCCAACTGCTGAACCATGTAAAGTCAGGAGACAGATGTATAAGGATGTTTGCTGTTTGCCACTATTCTCAGTCAAACAGTGGCACTGCTGTGTTTGATCCACTTATACCAGCACAATATACACTAAACATGCCACCACCATGTTAGTGCCATTGCAATGATTGATCACATAGTCTGAATTACAACCCAAATAATATCTGATCTGTGGTGGTCCTGTAGGGTCCTGAATAACAGGGTAAATGGGGGCTAGTAATGATGCACAGACAGATGGATCATGCTTCACTGAACTGCCAAAGTGCACCTAAGTGGCAAATAGAGCTGATAAATGGACAGTGGAGGTGGTACAAGGATGGTGGTATTAATATTATGACTGATTGCTTTATATAAGATGATGTCCTTGATGAAAACAATTAGTATATAGTTATTTAGATAAAGCTTTAAACTGGTTTAGTATCACATAGAAACTTTTTTGTGAAGCAGGTATCAGTTTCTAAACACAGGTTCAAGGTTATTTGGTGATAGTCAGTGTGTATGTTAAATATAATTGCATGTTGCAATAACCATTTTTGGCCCTGGGCATTGGTCCTAATACAATTTACATATACCGTCAATGTTATAGTACATCTCTATAAGTGCCAACTATGATATGCTGACAACCAATATCAAGGGTAGTTGCGGGGGGAGGTAAGGTTTTCTTTACGTGACTGTCTTTATTAAGAGGAATGATGCATTCAATTGCCGCATGTAGTAATTATGTTTTATTTCATTCTCACCCCAGTGGAGAGCAGTAGTGGTGAGAAAAGCCCTCCGGGTTCTGCTGCTTCCAAGAGAGCACGCACAGCTGACACAAGTGCTCAGGGGCTGGTGGAGCGGAGAAGAGTTCCATTTCTCAATCGGTACCTGTGCAGGCCTCGACGTGTAGAGATGGCAAATCTTCTCAACCTTAGTGAAAGGCAGATCAAAATCTGGTCTCCAGAACCGAACGAATAGCACAAGAATAATCAAAAGTCGCATGGCCCTTCAGAGGGCCATCTTCCACTGGAAGCCCCCTCAATGCAGTCCTCAGCTGGTTTTTATGAACTCAATACACTCTCTATGGTACTATGATGCAATCAGCCACCATCTTTCAACAAGCCTCATCAAAACGCTTATGCCATGTCAACAGCCTATCAAAATCCTATGAAAGGTTGCCCATCACAACAGAAGTATGGTACGTTGAATATCGAATATGACCCACACGGGCTACAGGCAACAGTGGAACCATGGACGCCATGCAGGGTGGTAGTCCATGTGGCGTGAGGCAACTATGTGGATGCCATGCCCACCACCGGGCCATCTATGTATGGTCTCAATCACTTACCACACCACCAGTCTGCCAGCATGGACTACAATGGTGCCACACAGATGTCGGCCAACCAACACCATGGACCGTGCGATACACACCCGACATACACGGATCTGTCGGCGCACCATCCTTCTCAGGGTAGAATTCAAGAAGCACCTAAGTTGACACATCTGTAGCAGGTTTGGACAAAACAAAAATTAAAAATAAAACAAAAATAAACAAAAACCCATGGGACGATGCAATGGGGTTGAAAAACATGATCCAGTGGTTTCTTGCCATGTCTAGAACTGCAGTTGGTGTCAATGTTGCCGTTCCATTCTCCTGTGAGCACATTTGTTTATTCAGCAGACATCTTCCACCCCAAGTCCCTTTAAGCCCCCAATGCTTAGGAATATTGGGTAACTGTGGCTAGTGTATGCCAAGGAATAGATTATCTTACTGTATGGACCAGGGTGCCCCCCCCTCCCCCCACACACTGTTAGCATTTGTGCAACACACTAAGTTCTTCCACTTAGAACTACGAGAGAGAAGTGGTAGTAATTTTAATATGGCATTAGAAACTTCACTTCTGGATTGTTTTTCATTCACTTCCTCTTTCACATACCTCTTTTAAATGCTTCATCAAACTCTTTGCTTTTGTTTTCTTTTGGGCCATTCAGTCTAAAAACAATGTGTGCAGTGTCTTTGGTAAGACCTGGTACCAGTCTACACAATTTTCTCACTCTGACAAGTTGAAGTCAGTTTTCAAACTGCTACCTTGGGCCTTCTTCTGTAAACTGGCAAGAATTAAACAATTGCTTTGATGTTGGTACAGGGTAAAGAAAGAAGATTTGAGAATTATTCAATAGGCCACAGCTACCTTTCTTAACTGGTTGGGCCCCTCCTTCCCCTCCTAGTCCTGTTCTCCTGCCCCTCCTTCTCTCTCTCTCTCTGGGTCTGCTTTACATTAGCCCTCGCCAATGCGAAGGCCTTATTATCTCTTCATATCTTTGACTTAACGTGGAACAGGGTATAATTGAACAAAATGCATGTCCGGGAAACCAGGCAGTGTAGATTGTTTCATACGCCACGCTTTCTGCTCGGGCATCGTTAAGGTAATTCTAGAGTTTACATTTTGATGGGTAAGGAAAAAAGTAAATCTTATTTTGAAACGAAAGACCTTCAATCAGCGTCTTTCGGTACGTGTGTTCAAATGAACATTCATAAATATATTTATTTGTTATAGCCAGTTTAAATACTTTCTTTTTGTATTATTTATCCCCCATGTATTTATATCAAGAAAGTGTACTTTTTTAGTATTTACCTGTTATAAAAAAGAAGACATTGTGTTCTTGTCATTGTAACTAATTTTAGTTCTATTTTAGAGAGTCTTAGGTTTATGTTATACCCTTTGTACATAAAAAAATGATTTGACTTGTACAGGGGGCGTGAGAGAGGACTCTCCAACCTGCCTGTTTTAGGTTGGAAATTGTATTGCATAGCTTAAACTTCTTTTGGAAACTCATTTGTTCTCTAGCTACTTTGATTTTATTGTTAAGAGTTAGCTGTTGAACAATTCTTTAATAAAAAGTTACGTTATTCATTTCCATTTTTGTCTTACATCGCTTTAACTTTTCACCCTACACACACAACCACGTGGTATATATTTTCTCAAGGCTTCTGAACAAGTGCCCTCTAGGCCGCGCCCGCAAAGCAGTGGTCACATGACGTGAGGTCAACTCAGGCCTTACACTCAACTCTCTCTCTATAAAGAAAATAAATCCTTTAAAAAGACAACATTTAAGAAAGTATTAACAGAGTTTTTCTTTTATTTAATGCAAATTTTCTTGAGTAAGAAATTGACATCATCATTTAAATAAAATTCAATACCCAATACTTATAAAACCTTAATAATTAGCAGTTTCAAAATTGCAATTACTTATTTTTGAATCACAATATTTTAAGAGTTAAACAATATATTAAACTAGCTTGCCTACCACGTTGCCATATAAATCTATCTGTTTCAGTGAGAGCTTACAATCAGTAATATATTCTTGCAAATACAATAAACTTTCACCGAGAATAGCGGCAAACATTTTAAAATACGTTCACAATAACTCCATTAAAACATATGTCAAGAAATATGCCACAATTGCAATGCAGATTACAACAAAAACATCAAACATCAAATATTATACATATGCAATATTTTACAAGACAACGAAAAAGGAATGATAGATAACCTTTTTGTATATATATATAGGGTCCGCTGGTGACTAGGAAATCCTTTCACAGAAAAAAAACCCCCCAAAAAAACAGATAAATGACATTTTTCTATTTTCCTGGTTAAAATAAAAGTGGGAACAGAGATCGCTGTATACGTGTATCTCGCAGTAGCTCCTTTCTGAAGTGGGCCTCTGAATTGACCTCCTTTACAATGTCCACTTCCCCATCTCGCTTGGAATGCTCTTTTACTCCAAACACCACACACATTTTATCTTTTCCTTTGCTTCTTCCAGTGACGATATAGGCGACACCACGAGCTAATGCAAAAAAACCAACAACAAACAAACAAAAAACTGCGAACATACGGAGCCATACGTTTCCTTATAGGGCAACGACACCATCCAGTCCACGCTCCTAAGTGATTTTTCAGCGTCATATTAAGTCATACGCAAATAACGTCTATGCATAAAGAAAAATATGGAGTAAAAATATCCAAGACTGAGTGGGAATAATAGGGGGTTTTCTTTGTTGTGATCCTGGAGGCTAGAAGCGAATTCTTGAGGGTGGTTCCTGTCAAGCGCTATGCCAGAGAAAAGATTGATCACCGCTGCTACTTCACAACTTAGTTTCTAAGAATATCTACCCTCTTATCTCATTCGCTTGGTTTAAATGACATGCTCTTCACATTAAATTGTTACTTGTAAATATTATATTGGACATTATTTAGTTCGCAAAAAGTGTATTTCAACGCAAATGTTTAAAGGCGACCTCTCGGAGAACTTGTTCAATAAACCGTGGTATCTAAGCGCACTAATAGTTACCTTAAAGTAAAAAAACATATAACAACAAAAGAATATGTGAAATTACACATTAATCTGTTTGGTACCAGCTTGCATTACAATACCTTTATGTGAATTTAATTAATTTTATACTAGCCAAAATTTAACTGCAACCACGCTAATTTCAGGTTCCGAATAATCCAAAGATGAAAGATGGAAAAGCTTAAATTCAGCCATATCTACAAACACGATTCTCCTCGTCTTAGTGAAAGAAGGAATTTCGTTCTATTGTGATAGGACTAAGAATCTTAACATCTCTCCACACACCTCTATTTATTAAGACAATACGTATAGATTGTTATACACGCCATATATCGCTACCTTTCTTGTCTGTTACTGTTGTCAATTTTTTAAAGATTAATGACCCTCACTAAAATGCGCAGTTAGCCATATTGTGGATGTGCATTTAACAGTCGCTTTAGGCCTGAGGATTACATCACCGAGAGCTGTATATTCGCATGGCCATTGTTTCTACAGGACCTTACTCCCACGCCGACAAGTACTGGACAACACATGGCAAACCGTGCACGCTTTTTTTTTTTTTTTTTTTTTTTTTTTTTTTTTTTCTTTTTTTTTTTATGTAAGACCCTCACAAACCGGAATTCCTATCTTCTGAATGTTTGATCAATTGAAAATAATGCTTTCTTTTTACCACAAGGCCCCCGCATTTCGATTGCCAATGAGCAGTCATGATCAGGAATTGGAAGGTAATTTCACCCATAGTCTTCAGTTTAGTAGACCCTGGTCCCCATACGCTAGTAATATCACCAATATACACAATTATTAAAGCCCGCAAATGCAGCCATAGTGGAAGCGCAAAATAAAACGGCGCCTTTTGGATGTGATTTTTAGCGCGTTTTGGTGTCGCTGGTCGCCCTTCTTGCCTAGGCGAAGCGATGAATTTTGAATTTGAGAGGGATTGCCCATCAACAGCCAGCCTTCCCTTGCTGAGTGCCTGACGTCTTTCCCCGCTGTCCTGGAGTCATTTCAAACTTCATCAATCAAGGACTCGACAGTAATTCCACCTCCTTTCGAGAACACCATCCCCAGCCTGAGTCCTTGCACAGGCAACCAGGCGCGACCGAGGAGCCAAAAGCGAACTGCCTCCAATGGCCTCCAGCTTCGGACGCCGGCTACACCGCCAACGCAGCAGCAGCAGCAGGGCCCGGCAGCACTGTCGGGCTGTGGCCCCCTGGCCCATGAGTTCCCATGGATGAAGGAGAAGAAATCGTCAAAGAAGTGCCCCAAGCCAGGAGCAGCAGTAGGAAGGGCGGCAGCAGCTACTGCAGCTGCCTCTCCCTCTGCATCCTCTGGTTACGCCACAGCGGGACATGAATCCCCGACAGGTCAGTATATCAATGTATAATAATATTTCTTATATTTTATGGGTTTTTTTACACATTGTTTCTGCTTGCAAAGAAGGGAGTCTGATATTATGACTTTTGTGCCACATGGCCAGCGCCAATTAGCGTCCAATATGCAGAAGGCTGGAATGCTGTTTATCAAGCTTACGAATGTCTCACCTTCAGTGTCCCACTGAAGATGTTTTCGTGCACATTACACAGTTTATGTGGCGCATATCTCCTAACTAATTTTGATTCTTAAAATTAATATAAAATTCAATTAATCTTGTTTCTATATGCTAAATAAATGCCTTTAATAGATAATATTGAATTAATATATATATATATATATATATATATATATATATATATATATATATATATATATATATATATATATATATATATATATATAACCCCTTACCCCACTATCTTCGCGTAATATTCGAGTGCATGTGTATTCTGGGTGATAAAGCTGTAGTTCTTTTGATGTATACTAAATCTTTCTGAATAACGATGAATCGCAGTTGATGTCAGCGCTGTCTTAATGATATATATTCACAACCATGTCTCATGGCTTGGGGTAGCCATTTTGGATGCCAGTATGCAATGTGAAGGCAGTTGAACAAAACAAAATATGATGCTTGCTACATACATACACACTGCACAGCTGTTCCACTGCCTGTGCGAGTTCTGCAACCGCACGGCAGTCCCTATGTGCTAACCTATAATTGGGTTCGCAATTCGAAGTTTAACTGGCGGCGCATTGTGGTCATTTCTCGCTTTTTGTTTTGCTTATTTTTTTGCAGAGGTACACGGCGGTTGGACAATGGGCATGGTCATGACGATTGAGGACTGCCTACACCAACACGCAGCTGCTTGAGCTGGAGAAGGAGTTCCATTTCAACAAATACCTCTGTCGACCCAGGAGGGTGGAAATCGCCGCACTTTTGGATCTAACCGAGCGCCAAGTCAAGGTGTGGTTCCAGAACCGGCGCATGAAGCACAAGAGGCAGACGACGCACCACCGAGACGGCCAAGAAGGCGAACCCAGCGGCTTCGAGCCCCTTGAAGGCACCGATGCCGCCTCGCCTTACTCGAGCCAGCCGCCGGAATCATCCGGTCCGAGTTCCAGTTCAGGTTCGGCGGCAGCTTCGGAGAGCGAATCTTGCCCCCCCGCCGCATGCTATACAAACAGTGCTGACAATAGCCAGCCCACGTCAGAGGAAGGTCAGGCGATGCGGCCGAAGTGCGCATCTGTTCCTGACACAGCGGTGCACTCCCCCCCGTACCCAACGCCCACTGCAGAGAGCGCGGCCACAATAGGCAGTGAAGGCCGAGAGCACATCGCGTTTGCAGAGCCACAGGACGCCAACCCACTGGCCGACTTGAATTTCTTTTCCACTGACTCCTGCCTACAGATTTCGGACGCTTTATCGCCGAGTCTGCAGAGCTCACTGGACAGCCCGTAGATTTTTCCTGAGGAGGATTTTGGACCTGTTTACGAAAGCACTCTTTGTACTATAGATACAACATTTACAGTTCTTGATTAACTGTAAAGTTTAAAAATATCAATCCAAGTGCATCTCATCTCAATATAATGCATTTTTTCGACTACAACATTCCTGAAAGAAAAGAAAGTGAGAGAGAAATCCCCCTTTGGGTTGTATGCAGACACATAGTTGTGAGACGCAGCAGTAGCGGAAAGAAATAACTTATTGCTTTGACAGTATTACGGTGTTCTGTTCTAGCGAATCTACACCGGGATTACCCCTGTCCAGTTTCAGGTATTTTATTGCCTTTGTTTGATCTGCTTTGTTTGATCTGACTTTACATAAATATTATGGGATTTGTTTTCAGTGGAACTCAACTATTGAATTCCCTAGAAATGTAAAAATAAGACTAGCTGAACTGCTTTTAGGAAATCCTTCCGAGACGGGCATTGCCCGACAATGAATTTTAGAACTAGTTTATTTATTGAGATTCTTTAATAGTAAATTTCAAATTATTTATTGTACATTATTTTCATAGTTGAAAATAAAACATTTATAAGCTGGAACAAAGTGTCTATGATTTACGAGGGTCAAAATGCACATATAACTTCATTATCCGTATGTTGTGTTGTGACTATGTTGTGACTATAATAAGGAAAGAAGAAGGAATTACACTACTCATAGCCAAATATCACGTTTGTCAGACAGATTTATGAAAGGGGCTATTAACTAAAAAAAAAAAACCTATATTATTATTATTATTATTATTATTATTATTACTATTATTATTATTATTATTATTATTATTATTATTATTATTATTATTATTATTGTTATTATCAGCACCAGCAGCAGTAGTACATTTGTTTGTAAAAATATTTTTTGTTTATTTCAGTCACATAGTGGATATTAAATTTAGACCTTCTAAAATTCTACTTATTACATATAGCATGAACCTATCAGATGGAAGCTCAATTTGCATTTATCTGAAACTTACTCAAAGGTACAAATCTGTCAAAAAATATCAAACAAATAAAAATAAATGTACAAAAATAGGCTTTTGTGTAGCTCCACTTTTATGTATAATGCAAAAGTATAAGTAATAAGTAATATTATTCGATACGAAATTCTTCCTGATGTCACTCATTCTTATTATTTTTTATTTATCTTATACGACTATACGAGGGCTATTCAGAAGAATGTGTGTTATGTGGACTGTTCATTCACAAGGTCTTTAGCCTTACTGAGCTGGGCGCTTATGACTGCATAGGCTGAGATATAGCCCAAAATGGCGGTGGGCACACAATGAAGGATATGAACAATAACACGGCGGCCACTATCGAACATCTTGGTTGTGGCTGAGACGTAGACCTGGTCAGTCAGTTTAATGTATCAATTTTAAAATGAAAATTGTTGCCAAAACCAAGGCCATGTCAAATCATAATGATTCTTTTTGACATGATAATCAATATTAGACGCCTTATGTAATAGTTGGACCTGTCCCAAAACAGTCTGCATTACACTACAACAATACTGCACACTACAATAATATATACAGAAAAAACATATCGCTGCAGGGATGAATAGTAATGGACAAACTGACTTTGTGCATTTCCTTTTTCTGTTTTGTCATTGAGTCATATTTTGTCAATTGAGTCATTGAGTGGCATACAGATTCACAAGAACATATATTTAAGCAAAGTCAAAAGCCATATATTATATATAGTATATATACAGCAGCATATATATATATATATATATATATATATATATATATATATATATATATATATATATATATATATATATATATGTGTGTGTGTGTGTGTGTGTGTGTGTGTGTGTGTGTACATCAAACATGTATATGTATACATATGCTGGTGAGGGGCTGGGGCTGGGGCTGGGGCTAGTCAGACCTTGTCACAGTATGGTCACAGCACACATTCAACACCTTTACACTACTAAGACTATCAAACCAATGAGTTCAAGGGAACCAATTGATTACCTCTGTCTAGTCACAGATTTGCAAAACAAATGCAGGGACAAATTAAGACAGATATGAATCACCTGTTACTTGAGAGAATAAGGAGTCTAAATGAATTTCGATCTCCTGTGATGTTTTGAATGATACAGTTTTGTCAAGCCAAGGTGAAGAGGAAAAGTCTGACAGACACATTTACACACAAACCTCAGGTAAGGCAGACAGACAAGATGAAAAATGTCACTGTTAGTCTGTTACAAATGAACAAAATATTTATGGCAATAAGAAGCTTTTGATTAAATAATGACAGCAATTGTGATATATATATATATATATATATATATATATATATATATATATATATATATATATATATATATATATATATATGTGTGTATGTGTGTGTGTGTGTGTGTGTGTGTGTGTGTGTGTGTGTGCAAGTGACTGCCAAGCAACATTCAGATAAATCAATAGATAAATACATACATAGATAGACAGACCTGATTCTTTCTCAAGTACAGTAGTTATTTCCTTGTACTAATGTGTACACATTATTCTTTAACTTTATTCTTCTTTTTAAATAGCTCTAGATGTGCCAGACACACTGTCATCTCAAAACACAATCAACAATAACGAACTTGGTCTGAGGCTGTCTAGTAAACATTTTTATGTCTATAAGGCATGTTTTTTCCCCACTAACATGCTAATTTGAGATGTGGTGCCATGTCGACTTTTATCTCTCTTTCTTAGCTTTGCTTGGTAGGATTCCAACTCTCACAGGTCTTTCATTGGCATGCCTTCTCAGTCTTGCTTAGTCATAATCAGGAGCCTGTTTGTTTATTTTCCAGTGGGCATGTTTTGGCAGTTTTCTCTTCATGGAAGGTACAGTCTAAAACAAACATAGGGATATGTACATATTAAAAGTTATGCTTGACATGTTGTTAGTTACTGTTGGCCCATTTCATGAGAAAAATATAACAAAAATGCAAATGTGGCAAAAAGATTTCTCAGAACAAATATGTCATGCTTCAACTGTATCAGAAGTATACTTCTTGATTCTGGCTATACACTTTGTGTGTTCATTAGCTTACTGCAGTTTGATTGAACATAACTCATAAACTAAATCTAGAGTGTGTAGGAACTATGTTGATTTTTTAAATATATCTCTTTAGAGTTATAGTGCTACGCAATTTCAAAATCAATATTTAAACATACAATATTCTCAAAAAGTTCTCAGAAAGTTTGGGTAGCCTTGTTTATTTTCCTGATTTACCTTTATAAATCATTGATTGTTTGGATTAAAAAAAATACATTAAATATATCATATAGGGGACAAACACAGTGATATTTGAGAAGTGAAATGAAGTTTATATGATTTACAGAAAGTGAGCAATAATTGTCTAAACTATATTAGGCAGGTGCATAAATCTGGGCACAAAAAAACCCCTTAACTAAATATTTAGTATATCCTCCTTTCACAGAAATAATAGCCTCTAAATGCTTCCTATAGCTTCTAATGAGAGTCTGGATTGTGGCTGGAGGTATTTAAGACCATTCTTCTTTACAAAACATCTTTAGTTCATTCAGGTTTGATGGTTTCCAAGCATGGACAGCTCTCTTCAAGTGACACCACAGATTTTCAATAATATTCAGGTCTGGGGACTGAGATGGCCATTCCAGAATGTTGTACTTGTTCCTCTGCATGAATGCCATAGTAGATTTTGAGCAGTGTTTAGGGTCGTTGTCTTGTTGGAAGATCCAGCCCCGGCACAGCTCCAACTTTGCCTGATTCCTGGACATTGGTCTCCAGAATCTGCTGCTATTGATTGGAATCCATGCGTCCCTCAACTTTAACAACATTCCCAGTCCCTGTACTGGCCACACAGCCCCACAGCATGATGGAACCACCACCAAATTTTACTGTAGGTAGCAGGTGTTTTTCTTGGAGTGCTGTGTTCTTTTTCCTCCATGCATAATGACCCTTGTTATGCCCAAATAACTTTATTTTTGTTTCATCAGTGCACAGCACCTTATTCCAAAATGAAGCTGGCTTGTCCAAATGTGCTTTAGCATACCTCAAGTAGCTCTGTTTGTGATGTGGGTGGAGAAAAGGCTTCCTCTGCATCACTCTCCCAAACAGCATCTCCTTGTGTAAAGTGCACTGAATAGTTGAACAATGCACAGTGCCTTCATCAGCAGCAAGATGATTTTGTAGGTCTTTGGTGCTGGTCTGTGGGCTGACTGTTTTCAATGTCCTTCGCTTCTGTTTATTTGCAATTTTTCTTGGTCTGCCACTTTGAGCCTTGACTTGAGCTGTGCCTGTGGTCTTCCATTTTTTCACAGTGTTTCTCACAGTGGAAACTGAAAGCTGAAATCTCTGAGATAGCTTTCTTTATCTTTCCCCTAAACCATGACGGTGAAAAATCTTTGTTTTCAGGTCATTTGAAAGTTGTTTTGAGACTCCCATGCTGCAACTCTTCGGAGAAGATGCAAAGAGGAGAAAAACTTACAATTGCCTCCCTTAAATACCCGTTCTCATAATTGGACCTGTGTATGGAGGTCAAGGGTCACTGAACTTACCAAACCAAATTTGAGTTCCAATAATTAGTTCTAAAGTTTTTGAAATCAATAAAATGACAACAGTGCCCAAATTTATGCACCTGCCTAATTTTGTTTAGACAATTATTGCACACTTTCTGTAAATCATATGAACTTCATTTCACTTCTCAAATATCACTGTGTTTGTCCCCTATATGATAAATTTAACGGATTTGTTTTTATCCAAACAATCAATGATTTATAAAGGTAAATCAGGAAAATTAACAAGGCTGCCCAAACTTTCGCACCCCACTGTAACATATACAACTTCTGTATATTTAACACTAATAAAGTTAAATGACCTTCTATCCTATGCATGGATAAAAGTACCTGTAATATTGACAAGTAAGATTATATGTTCATATGGAAATAGAGAACATATATTCAGAAACCCTAATTACATCTTTATGAAAACCACAGCATATGTGCTGGAGAAACAAAGAAAGTGACTTTCTGCCAACAACAGCAATTTTCAACCTTATCAGCGATCATAGATGGCACAGTGCTCCCATATTAAAGACAAGTCAGCATGCTGTCTGGTTCATAAAGGTTGCCAAAAAATATGCTGCATTTTTAGACACTCAGGAGGTATGAATGCAGTGCACAACCAAGCAATCTAAAGTTAACATTCAGTAAAGGCTACAGGATTTTAAATAATTTTAAACAAAAAGATTTAAATTAGATAAGCATACATATTAGACATGTCAACAACATTACTGTTATTCACATTTTTCCACGTTCACATCTCATTTATAAATATGGCTCTTTATGGAACCAAAATATTTGTTGATTTTTGTTTTTTTCTATGGCATTGATAAATACACAATTTGAAACACTTACTTTCAAGAGCAAAGTTATAAGGAGGGTTTCTTAAATGAAGCACAAAACAGGGTCAGAACATAATGATTTATATATATAACAGTCTTAAAGTCACAGTAAGAAAAAAGCCACATTGGTTCAAAGGCCCAGGTGAGGTTTAAGATTCTCAAACTTTTGCAGCCTGAAACCCCAATCTAATTGTTAAAATTTTAGACAAGTACGTCCATCATATTTACTTACTATTTTATAATTTTTTTCTGTTGCTAGTATCTTGAAAGATTATATTTTGGTTTATTATGACTGTTGATTTGTATTAGTTTTACTGATTGTAGTGACATGTCAAAATGTATAAAATATAAATAAGTATAAAAGAATAATTAAAGAATATTGTAAAAAAACAAAAAAAAAACAAAACCAAAGATGAGTAAACAATTGTATGGGGGAAATTGTACTCTAATAGTATGATAGTATGATAAAATAATTGAAAGTCCTATAACTAAAGAACAGAACCTTGTATGGTCACTTGTCCAACAACTAGTGAACATAGCAACAGCCACTTGATCTTTAAAAAATATACACAGAATTACTGAATATGACATCTCATAGGTATCTTAAAAGCTGCATAAAGTCCACTTTATCAATGACTAATGGTGCTGTCATTTCCAAGAGAGGGCTAAAAAGGTGGGACCAATTGTGCCTTATTTTTCTATACAACAGTTAAAATATAACTTGAATAATGAGTGCTTACTTCAGTGCAACAGGATCAGATCAGAGAAAACACAAATGAAGTGAGATAAATGGCTATTAGTATACATGGCTTCATAAATCAGGCAATAGCTAAATTCATAAAATGAATTTAAAGATACCTAAACTGGTTGGAAAATTACCACAGAAGGACCAGAAAAACAACAACAACAACAACAACAACAACAACCCTAAAAACCTTTTAAACACCAAGATAACATAGTAGTAAAATGATTACAACTTTGTGTCATGAAGTCTTCTATGACAACAACATAAGTTTAGATAACTTCATTATCCCATTTTCCACATTTCCAAACAGGTGATCCTAGATACGCACAGAAATGATAAATATTGCAGAGTAATAATTACAAATATTGCACAGAACTTGTTTATGTATTGCACTTGTACCATTCTGCCAACAGCAAATATTATACATTAATTAGAGGTAGGATAAGATATGGATCCATGTGGTGTGTTTGTGATAGAGTGCAGTATGATAGAGTGAGGTGTGGGTCCATAGTTTGTTTATGACAGAGAGTGTTTGAGTCTTTGCTTGGGAAGGGTTTGATTGTAATACCAAACAGCAATGGGTAGGAAGGAGCTGTGGTATCTCACTTTTCCACAACACAGGTGGAGAAGCCTGTCTCTGAAGGAGCTGCCCAGTGCTGCAACTGTCTCCTGTAGTGGGTGAGATGTACGGTCCATTATGGATGCTAGCTTGGCCAACATCCTTCTCTCCGCCACCTCTCCCACTGGGTTCAGCACACTGCCCTGGACAGAACTTGCCTTCCTGATAACCTTGTCCAGTTTCTTCATGTTTACGGATGTAATGCCACCTCTCCAGCAGACAATGCCATAGAAGTTGGCTGATGCCACCATACAGTCATAAAAAAAGTGGAGATGTTCACCCTGTATTCCAAAGGACCGGAACTTCCTCAGCAGGTGGAGTCTGCTCTGGCCTTTCTTATACAGGGCATGTGTGCTGTGAGTCCAGTCCAGTTTGTTGCTTAGATGAATACCAATGTACAAGGTAGCTCTTGACAATCTCAATGTTCCTTCCCTGGAGGTTCACTGGAGTGGGTGAGGGGAACATGGTCCTGCAGAAATCAACCACCAGCTCTTTGGTTTTATCCTTGTTGATCTGGAGGCAGTTCTGCTGGCACCAGTCCACAAAACTCCATGTAGCTTCTTTGTATTCCCTTTCATCATCATCTGAGATGTAGCCAACAATGGCAGAGTCATCAGAGAATTTCTGGAGGTGATAGGTTGATCTGTTGTGGTGAAGTCCACAGTGTAGAGGGTGAAGAGGAATGGGGTCAGGACTGTTCCCTCTGGGGCCCCTGTGCTGCAAGGCACTGTTTCTGATAAACAGTCCTTAAGTCACATGTACTGTGGTTTGTCCACATGTACTGTGAGGTCCATAGTCCACATGATGAGATGGAGATCCATCCCTGTTCTCTCCATCTTGCGCCCAATTAGAGTGGGCTTGAGGGTTTTGAAAACACTTGATAGGTCAAAGAATATGATTCTTACAGTGTTTCCCGCCTTTTCAAGATGAGTGAGGAATCTGTGGAGTAGGTAAGTTATTGCATCCTCCACTCAAATGCCTGGCTGGTAGGCAAAAGGCAAAAGATCCATAACTAGTCTCATTACTGGATGAAAGTGGGCAAGCACAAGTCTTTCCAGAGACTTCATAAGATGCGAGATCTTAATGTAACCATTCATAGCACTGGGGTGATCGTTTTTTGGGATAGGAACTACACACAATGTCTTCCAGAGTACGGGCACTCTCTCCTGTTTCAGGCTTAGTTTGAAAATGTCCTTTACTATCTCACTGCCTTGATCTGTGCAGTGGCTGCTCCCTTCCTCAACTTCATCTTCCTCAGTTGCCTCCTCAGTTGTTCTCTGGTTAGGGACAGAGGAGCACAGGGCTGAATGCTGTGAGCTGAATGCTGGGGTGCAAGCTGGGCTGTGGGAGGGTCAGATAGCAGATTCATTCATTCATTCATTCATTCATTCATTCATTCATTCTTTCTTTCTTTCTTTCTTTCTTTCTTTCTTTCTTTCTTTCTTTCTTTCTTTCTTTCTTTCTGTCCATCCATCCATCCATCTATCTATCTATCTATCTATCTATCTATCTATCTATCTATCTATCTATCTATCTATCTATCTATCTATCTATCTATCTATCTATCTATCTATCTATAATATTATAAGGGAAGAAGTTTTGCTAAACGTATTAATGCAATTGTCAACCCACTAAAATGTACAATGGAGGATCATCTACTCAGAGAGAGCCTATCACATTCCACTTTCCTGTAAGATAGTTCCTGTATACAGTAAAGTGGTAATGAATGTCTCTCACCATATCATGTGACCTACTGGAACCTTGGAACAGTTATAAGACTGATTACATAAATAAAACAGCAATTAGACTGATTTTCAATAAAGTATATTTCAAAGAATTGTAACTGAAAACTTGAAATTCACAGTTGCAATGAATCAAACATAAGTGTACTCCAGATTTGCTTTCAACAATTTTTTTAGAGCAAACTTTTTACAAGCACATTTGTGCATGTAAGCAATGATCATACCTTAAATACTCTGTTATACCGTCTGCTTTTTATTTCAATTCCATCACTTTGTCAGATTCCACTTAACATTATTTAAGTTTTTATTTTAGGAATATGATTAAATGATTAGAAAAGTTACAGTACATATACATTTATTGTATTGTAACCACAGCATTCAGGACAAAGGCATAGGCACAGAATTTAGGCAATAACTTGTAAACTCCTCACTGGCGACCTAATAATAACAACAAACCACAAAGGTTTGCAATGCATTTAAAGCTTAAGCAAATTATATGATTAATGCAACACTCAAACCATGTGAGAATGAGGGTTGTGTAAATGTGCCTAGTGATAATATAACCCAGGTTAATTAAAATAAAGTCTTTTGAAATGGCAACAGATATTTTACACCACAGTTTTTGCAAGCTCACCCTTAAGAGGGCAAAAACCACAACACAGCACCTCAGATCTGACCTGTTTAAAAAAGCAATCCTGAAAAAAGTGTACAACTACAGAAGAGAGGGAAGGCAGTATCTAAGCAGAAGATTTTGCTTTAGTGCATTACTGTGACTTTTCTGAAAACAGTGTAAACGTATGAAACTGGGTAAGGTTATTGTGTGATATTACAATGGAATGTAATATGAAAAAAGCAGAAACATTGTAATTCAAAGGGAACTTGTTGCAAATACAAGGAGCATATTCAGGAAATTTTGTGGCTGCATGGTGTTTTGATTTGATAGAGAAAGCTTTGCTTTTATGGAAATGTTGGAGTCTGTATCTGGCTAAAGCACTCCAGATTCAGTCATGCATGGCCCACCACCACTTCTATGGTCACCCACCTGAAACGACAACATCTTCGCACAGTTTTTGCATGTCATTTGCATATTTGTGCCTGGAGGACAGCAATACTGTACAAGTGAATAGGTGAAATGAGGGCAACGGTGTTAAGTTTTCATAGGTCTAATTTACTCTGGCTGCTTGGGACATCTTTAAAGTAACTACCAATTTATAGATTATCAATGTAGACTCATGTGTCTTCAGATGGTTAATAGTGAATAAAGGCAAATACACTATAGATTTGCATTTTATATCTGGAAACAACATTGAATTATTGATTTGAATTATTAGTTAGATAGTTACATTACAATGTAAATTAAACATTAAAGTATCAATGCAGTAATTTAAACAACATAGCACATGTGACATGCATGCCTTTTATTCTTTTTTTCAGCATCTTTTAAAACAAAGTTATGGCCAGCAACCACTGTGAGATCTGTTAGTCATCAGTTAGTGAATATATGTACATTTCGTGTTATGAGACATACTCAAGCTGTAACATGGTCTCGTTGCCTGGGTAGAGACTCAATCTCTAGTCTGACAATGAAAATATAGTGTTCTTTCCATTATGCAACATGAAAAATCTCACCTGTATTACATAGAAATGAATGCCATATGACAGTTCTTAGGTTCTTGTGAGTAACTTACAGTTGTGCTCAAAAGGTTACATAGCTTTTTTTGCTTTCTTGGCCTTTTTTCAGTGAATATGAATGATAACACAAAACCTTTTTTTTTCACTCATGTTTAGTGGTTGGGTGAAGCAATTTATTGTCAAATGACTGTGTTTTCTCTTTTTAAATCATAATGACAACCAAAATATCCAAATGACTTTGATCAAAAGTTCATACCCTGGTAATTTTGGCCTGATAACATGCACAGAGGTTAACATAAATGGGTTTGAATGGCTACAAAAGGTAACATCGTCATCTGTGACCTGTTTGCTTGTAATCAGTGTTTGTGTGTGTTCATAAAAGCTGGGGGAGTTTCTGGGATCCAGACAGACTCTCGCATCTTTCATCCAGCCACTGACGTAACTGGATTTTCAGTCATGGGGAAAGCAAAAGAATCGTCAATGAATCAACAGGAAAGGGTAATTGAACTGTATAAAAAGAAAAGGGATACAAAAAGATATCCAAGGAATTGATAAAGTCAGTCAGCAGTGTTCAAACTGTGATTAACAAATGAAATCAGGGGCTCTGTAAAAACCAAAACAAAATTTCAGCCACAACTGTCAGGAAAATTGTTCAGGATGTAAAGAAATCCCACAATCCACAAGCCACAAAACAAACCCTGAAAAGAGTGTGTCTGTTTCAAGATGCACAATAAGGAGGTACTTGAAGAGAAATGGGCTGCATGGTGGAGTCGCCAGAAGAAAGCCATTACTGCACAAATGCCACAAAGTATCTTGCCTACAATATGCCAAACAGCATGGAGACATGCCACAAAACTTCTGGAACAAGGTAATTTAGACTGATGAGACCAAAATCAAACTTTTTGGCCACAACTATAAACGTTACATTTGGAGAGGTGTCAACAAGGCGTATGATGAACAGAACACCATTCCTACTGTAAAGCACGGAGGTGGATCACTGATGTTTTGGGGATGTGAGATCTATAAAGGCACAGGAAACTTGGTCAAAGTTGAAGGAAAGATGAATGCAGCACATTGTCAACAAATACTGGAGGCAAATTTGCACTCATCAGCCCAGAAACTGCGCATGGGACATACTGGACGTTCCAACATGACAACGATCCAAAACACCAGGCCAAGTCGACCTGTCATTGGATATGGCAGAACAAAGTGAAGGTTCTAAAGTGACCATCTCAGTCTCCTGACCTCAATATCATTGAGCCACTCTGTGGAGATCACAAGCGTGCAGTTCATGCAAGACAGCCCAGGAATTTACAAGAACTGGAGGCTTTTTGCCAAGAAGAAAAGGCATCTCAAAAAATAAAGAGACTCATCCACAACTACCACAAAAGACTTTGTTATTAAGCTGTTATTGATGTTATTGATGTTAGAAGGGGCAATACAAGGTATTAAGAACTGGGGTATATAAACTTTTGATCAGGGTCATTTGGATGTTTTTGGTTGTCATTTGACAAACACAGTCATTTGACAATAAATGGCCTCATGCACCACCACCACCACTAACCATTAATGGAAAAAAAGTTTTGGTTTTATCATTTATATTCTCTGAAAAAAGGCCAAGAAAACAAAAAGTCTGCAGGGGTATGTAAATTTTGAGCACAACTATATTACATCATTATCATAAAAAAAACTATGCTAGAGCATCTCGGGGAATTAAATGGTCATAAAAAATTTTGTTTTGTTCATAATTTAATTCAAAATGGCACTTGTTTATATTAAATACATGTATTTCAAGCATTTCAAATTCAATGATTCAAGAAGATTTATTGTCATTTGCATTCCATGTGTTACATGAGGTTGAATGAAATCATGAGCTTGAGGTCCAAGTTACACCCAATAAAGCAATGCATTTAAAAATAGAAATAACAGTATATAAAAATACAGGAGATTATACTGTTTGAATAGTAATTGACTCATACTTGAAACAAAACACCCCAATATTTTGAGTAGCTGGATCTCTGATTTTCATGAGCTGAATTCCATAAGTAAGTAAAAATGATAACAAATGGACTTTATGATATTTAAATATACATACCTTATAACATACCACAATACTTTCTGAAGACATGATATAGCATATCTCAAGAGTTTCCAAATCAATCATATATGCATATTATATAAATTGAATTACAGATGTATATATTGCATTAAAAGACTTGCCCATGGGCTCATATTGGTACAACCTAATGTACTTTCTAACCAGGAAATGAAACCTTAGTACGCCACAAGAAGGGTAGTGTGCACTAGAACATACTAATTGGTACTGTAAGTTCTGTAGTGTCAAAGAATATGTTGTTTCTTTCCAGGTTTGCCAACATCACACTAGAACTTAGAGGGAGGTAGTGAGTTTTTAGTGAGAGCAAATTTTATTTGGTCAAGTCAATTAAAAACACTCTGCAGAGTATCATATTGTTAGTTGCTCTTGTCCTTCCATGTACCAGTGAGCAAATATATTTGAGATCCTTATTCTTCTTGACAATAGCCCATAGAGTCTATACAGGGCTCAGGTCTGGAGAATTGACTGGCTAATCTAACACACTAATCTAACACACTAAAATCAGTAACACTCTTCCTCCCGACTCCAGGACCTTGATTTCTAAGTGAAATGCTAAATTTATTTAAAAGGTTTTTAAAACCAAAACATTTAAAACCACACTTAACCCATACAATTTTATCTGAAAAGAGGACTTTGGACAACTATATGACAATCTAGTTACGCCTTAGGCCAAATAAGACACTTCTGAGGCTGTCTGTGGTTTATGAGTGGCTTGATATTAGGAATGTGGCAGCTGTAGCCCCTTTCCTGCAGATGCCTGTGTGACTTTTGATCCACTGACACCAGCCTCAGTCAACTCCCTCCTAAATCCCTCCCAAGTTCTTGAATCAACTTTGACAATCATCTCAAGGCTGCAGTCATCCCCTTCTACACATTTTCCACTTCCACTCCACTTTCCATTAACATGCTATCATACAGCATTATGTAATTACTTTTTGTGGCTTGATCTCCTCCTGGAGGGTGTTGATCTTCTGAACAAGTGTGAAGTCAGCAGTCTTCTCCATGGTTGAGACTGTGTGTGCTGAAGCAGACAGGTTTTACACAGCACTGCATTCAAACAAACTTATTTCTGTTATCAACAAAAATCGGAAATCATATAACTAATTCAGGAGTTTAATCACTTAATTCATAAGATGAAATCAGAACTTTTGTTCAAAAGGGACTATTGACTGCAAACCCTAGTTTAGTAGGATTCGTTTGTGATTTATAAACGCATCGGTCCCTCCGATGGCATCGGGCCCTGGGGACAGGGGACAGATTACCAGCCCTGCGTAGGACGCATATGCGTCTGTCTGCTTTTCTTGTGCTTACACATTTTCACCACTAGGCGGGAAAAAGTGCGTAGCCAACATGTAGTAAACCAATATTTTGAAACAAACCTATAGCTACTTGTGATGGATGGTTGGTTCTTCATAGTTTGGATTCGTCACTCAACTTAAACGGTCTGTTTGAAACTGACAGCACAATCGATCCTTACAATGAAGGCTACAAGGGGCTTCACAGCGACACGTTAATGCATTCACTGAAAAAGCATAACAACTGTAAACGTATGTCAGGTTACTATGCATAGAATTATGTTATTAACTCCTCTCCAGTAAAAGAACCCGACTTCAGTAAGTAGCACTTGTGTTCTTCTACTTCCAAACGAGAACACCCAGCACAGGAGCTAAATAATATATTCAGATGGTACAAGCCCCTCCCACATTGTGGAAAAGAATGAAAGCAAACAAACACACAAACAAACAAACAAAATTTTTTGGTCACATTTTAATTTAACCAGTGTTCCATGGGTATTTTATGCGGACAATATTGAATGGAGTTTGAAGATAGGTTAAATCTGAACTCCAGACTGTTTAATAATAGACAAGGGTGGGGAAAAAAAAACTAAAGCCTCTGCTATTGATTAAAAATATATGGCCTATCATTTATGATTGTTGATATAGTTTATATTGGTTTTCAGAGTCTTACACAACTGTAATTAAGGAAATGTGTAATGAGGTGAACACAGAAAGGCATTACTTATGAGTCCATTGCTTATTTACCCTTTCACAAAGGGAGTTACACTGTTACAGTGTAGCAGACATAGCTGCAGGGAATGTTTGAGGGGGGTTGACTCAAAACTTTCAGCACAGTTGAGAAAGAAGATTTCACCAGTTGAAATAGACTGGCTAACAAGCTCTGAACTTTTGCCCGCACAACCATCCCTTCTCAAGAGATGTGAATCGGCAGTAAACATCCTGACAAGTAACAAATTGCTGTGGGCGTCATATTGTTAGTTGCTCTTGTCCTTCCATGTACCAGTGAGCAAATATATTCGAGATCCTTCAGCCCCCTCCTTTGAGCGTGGGTCTTTTTTATGAACAGGGAGATTTGCTAGACTATTGTCAGTGCCATTAATAATTAGCTGTAGTCCTTTCGTGCTTTTCGTGTCCCCCGCCAACGCCTGTCAGGTAATCCGAAGTGTGGAAGCGTGTACTCACTGGACTCGATCGGTTTGACTCACAATTCATCAGACAGTGGTTTGAGCTGGTCAACTTAAAGGAATGACATTGTAGCCAATTCTCAAGACATCATCAGCTATGCAGATGCAAAAATGCACTCTCTACATAATTATGTGGTGAAGCAACGTGGGAGAAACTAGTTTTACGTTCTTTTCCTGTTGGGCCGGGCTCAACAGAAGGCTTGCTGTCGACCTAACCTCATTTTGTTAACGGATCAGTCCACTGATTTAATTAGATTGGTCCAAAGCCTGTACAGGACCCGGTCTCAAAACGATGGCGTCACTTCCAATTCGAGTGTTAAATGGATTTCAAAGCTGAATGCAGATATTGAGCTCTATACAAACCTCAGTGAAGTCTGGGAACCAACAATAAATAAATGACATTATGCAATGAATTGCACATTGGCGCTGTACAGTAAATAGACGAAAACACGACAACAAAAATAATCACAAGGACATTTTATGCAGCTTAGCTAAACGCATCTCCACTCTGGTAAGGAGACGTGAGAGAAAAGGGATGGATGGGTTGAAATCTCAAAAGAACATTTGTAACTCCCTTTCTTCGTTTCTCATTCTCTCTTTCGCCCGAGTCTTTCACGCCGGGTTTGACATATTCGTGCTGTTATCAGATTGATGGGCCAGTTTGATTGAAGTGGCTTTGTCATGCAAATGTCAAGCGCGTGATGGATGGTCGCCGCGCGCTGACAAACTTCTGGAGGTCCCCTCACCATTGGCGCCGTGACGGGTCACGTGACAAGCAGCTGAGGTAAAGATGTGTTATAGGGAAGCACAAGCAAATACTCTGGAGGTAAGCATTCCCCCGTTTCCTCATGACATTCTGCTGCCAGGTCGCACGGCAGGAAAACCCCAAATTCATAGGTTCCCCCCATCGCCATTAGCTGCGCATGGACAATTCAAGAATGAACTCTTTCTTGGAGTACACAGTTTGTAATCGTGGAACCAGCGGCTACTCGTCCAAGTCTGGATACTTGGATCAGGCTTTCTCGGGCCCCTACCAGTCCGCTCAAGCAAGTGACAGCTATAACGCTGATGGACGACTTTACATAGGGGGAAGTGCATCGCAGGCCACGGCACAACATCAGCACCATGGCGGAGGCTATGTGCATCATCAGAACCAAACTTCTCAGAGCGGCATGGGCCTGTCCTACGGTGGCACCGGAACCTCGGGCTATGGAGTACAGGCCTCTGCCAACCAGGACTATGGTCACCATCAGTATTTCATAAACCATGACCAGGACGGAATGTATTATCAATCTACTGGCTTTGTAGCTCCAAACGTCGGGCCTAATTATGGGACCTTGGCCGGTACGTACTGCGGGACCCAGGGCGCAGTTCCGACGGCGCCATATCAACATCATGGCCTCGAGGGCCAAGACCACCAGCGACTCTACATCCAAGGCACATACGCCGACCTATCCTCCTGTCAGGAAAAAGAGAGGGACTCGGATCAAACACCAGGAAAGACCTTCGACTGGATGAAAGTCAAAAGGAACCCTCCTAAAACTGGTGGGTTGGCATTCATTTCCTTGGAGATAACAATCATTAGATATTAATCACTTTGGTCTATTAGTTATGTAATCATTACTTTCCTTTTAGTTAATATCTCACATTTCTTAAACCCATACTAGTTTTTAGGAGAAATGGGCGACCTAAACAAGACACGTAGAAACAAAACCTAAATAAGAATTTTTCTTTGTTAGTATCTTTGTTTCATAGAGATTGTCTAACAAGAAACCTTATCCAAAATCCATCCCAATCTCCCCTTGCACTAATGTATCCAACAGACAAGCTTTCTTGCGCCCTAGGAAATGTCCCAACTTTGTTATCGTAAGCTTGTCCCCGGCTCTGACTGTGCTACGTTCGTTTTCGTTGGCCTCAGTTGTGTTCCTAGGCTTTCCTCCTCAAACCAATACAAGGTTGATACCACCTCTTACGCACGGGGGCCACAATTCGCCTTACTGTACAAACAGTGCAGGCGTAAAACGCATCTTTTGGGGATACTGAATTATACACACCATGCGCGTGGTTGTGTCATACTGTATATTCACTCTAAATGAATTGCATAAATAAACACAGAGGTTATCAAGACATTGTAACCACGAGTAATTTACCTCAGTTTTAGTGTAACCCCTAAGACCCTAAAACATAAGCGCGCGCCTGTGTTTAGTTACGGAACTGTTCAACACTCCACAAGATTCCTGTTCGGAAAAAAAAATCTACTGACTGTTATTAATAGCCTACAAAATCTGTTTAAGGTACAGAACTATTTAACATTTTCTGTCGCTTTCTTACAGCTAAAGTAGCCGAGTTTGGACTGGGACCACAAAACACAATCCGCACGAACTTCACCACGAAGCAGCTCACAGAGTTGGAAAAGGAGTTTCACTTCAGCAAATATCTCACGCGCGCACGGCGCGTTGAAATCGCCGCCACGCTCGAGCTGAACGAGACCCAAGTGAAGATTTGGTTTCAGAACCGGAGAATGAAGCAGAAGAAACGCGAAAAGGAGGGACGCGCCCCGACTTCGAGTACCCCGTCTAAGGACTTCGAGGAGAACTCAGACCATTCCACTTCCACATCCCCAGGTGCTTCTCCAAGTCCTGAGACTTGAGGATGGAATAGGCAGAACTTAATGCACTAAGTCTACTCAAGAGTTCTACATTAAAATCATATCTTGAACATTCCAAATTGTGTCCAAACAGACTCTACATGCAACGATGGCCTATTTCATGCTTTGGACTGTGGTAAAAATGAGCAGAGCATCCTACACTGTGAAAGCATCTAGACTATTATTTTAAAGTGAAGTTTCAGATCTACTTCTCCTGCGCTGAGACTAATAAAGTATTTCAGGGTTTATTCTAAGGCAATGCACTTTTAGCATGTTTACAAATCTCTAAATGGGCCTTTCATATACAGGGAGCATATAAAGGCAAAAATAATTACTTATTTTTTTGCTGTTGTGTTTTTGTGATTTTTAGATTATTTTTTTAGGTTTGGTTGTGAATGATAGACCTAGCTGTGTCATAAAGGTTTATCCGACCGTTTGCACTACACGGTTACAGGGTAGGCCTCCACTACAGTGATGCACCTCTGATTGAGGATTTGTGGAACATTTGTTCTCCATGAAAATGTACGTTGTTTCATGCTCAGTGGTATTCAACCAAAAGCAAGATGTAATGAACTAAAGTGTTTTTAAACGAAAGTTTTTTTGTAACTTGGGGTCTGTATTGTATTCAGTGTATTCAGTGAGCAAATTAGGATCAGGTCACGTACAAATATTATTATTTCGAGATAAATGTTTTGAAAATATGATAACAGAAAGGATACAGGGTTATGAATGTACTTTATGTTATCAAAAACGTTGATACAGTCATATTCCAAATCTGGACCCCTCTGATCAAATGATGTGTGGTTGATTTTCTAAGTGTAAATACATGGAAAAAACAAACAAAAAAAACAAAACAAAACAGCAACCCCAAAACAGCTGCACATTTTAAAACATAATTGTTGTTTATCTGCGTAATTTAACAGATTGCAAAACAATGTTACATTGTATTTTTCCCAAGATGTTTCAATCAGAAGAAAATATCTGTTTAGTGTGCAGAAAATGCCACATTTAAATTTGTTAAAAACCCTTTTCACTATTTTTACTCAGAAAAACAACAAAATATGTAATTTGACCATGAATGTCCAAACGGTTGGAAAAATATTTTTGTTTTATCGAGTTAATACAGCCTGGCTGAGTTTTATTGATTTATGTCGTATATCAATTGTGTATCTACCTCAAATAATAATAAAAGTATTTTACACAGGCAGGTATTTATATTTTATGTATAGGCATATTTGGGATATGCCAATTGCATCTTATTTATTTACAGTTCTAATGTAAAAAAGTCTCAGATCTGGTGGTAAAACTTGACTACCTTAAAATCTTCAGCCAAAATTTTAAATAATAATTAAACAAATTTTATGAATTTTTGATCGATAAATTGTGACAAGCAATGTATCTTCTTTTGTTCAACTCCAATAAACATTTTAAACGTAACCCATCAAAGTAAAATAAAAAAAGTGAACAAAAGCAACATCTATTCAATTCAAAATGCAAGTGCAAGTTACTTTCAGAGATAGTATTTTTCTTCAAAAACAGTGTTTTTTCTTTTATATTTGAAAAATGGTTGCAAACAAATGTGTTAAATAAACACAATTAAACCGTGTAAAGCATGTAGCACATTGAATTTACATGATCTAAATTTGGCACGTGGTTGAAAATGAACACATTGTGCTATTTTTTCAGTGTATCATGCTCAGAGTTCAGTTCTGTCCTGGATATCAATCTGCTTTAATGCGGGAAAAACGAGACTCCATGTAGGTTTTTGACCCTACTGAAACAGAGTGAGAAAGCGACCACCAGTCAGTAGCGTTGTTCTCTGTGAGGAATGTAACTATATGTCCCGGGTGGCTTAAGATGACCTTTTTACCTCTGCAATCTCTAAACAAGTAAACAAACCCTCTCACGAGATCCATCAGTAGCACTAAGCGCAGCAAACCTGCTCTTCATGTGTCAAGTGCTGAACTGAGTTAATAAGAGAAGAGCACTAAGGTATTGGCTTGTAACTGAAGTTGTAAATCTAGTATGATCTACTGTGTAACCTGCAACCTAGATGCAAGACTACATTTCCCAGGTATAAATATTAGACTGAAGCTTGTAGCAGAAGAATAGTTTTCTTCTATAAACAATAATACATCATTAACTTATTTTAAGGATGTAGATTTACGCATCTAAAGGCACGTTTCATGACAATTCATGACTCTGATGCAGTTAATTGTTTATTTTTCTGCGTTTATGCACTCCCTGTGTGACTTTTCTGGTCTGTCTGAACAGCTCATAATTCAGGCCACCAATTAGTATTTTATAGTTAATCTTATAAACCAATATGCGATGGCATAGCATCGGTGTCCCATAATACAGCTTCATAGGTCAAAGTGTAGGCTTTCCTAGATTCTCTAAAAAGGTCTTTCCTGGCCATCTGCTGACGCAGTTGGTGTGGATTTCAGTCACGCTGTTCAGGGCGTTTGTCCTGTACCCCCCAAAACGGTCTTTGATCAAACCCCTGTTCCCCGCGGTCACCATCTCGAGCTTGCATTGAAACGCAAAGCAGCCCAGCGCACACAGTGGCGAGTTTAACCAGAGGTCACTCTTAACTTTAGGTGAACTCTTCCACATGTGAACCTCTCAAAACTAACACTGTATTTCATTTGTTTTACTAACAATCTGCAATATGCATTGTGCAAAGAAATACGTTTTAAGGTGACTAAAACTAATAGCCTGTTAAAAAAAAATCTGGCAGCCAATTAACCTTAAAAACACACACATACCAGTATTTCTATTAGTCCAGTCAAAACTAGGTAGAATGGCATTCCACCTTCAAACTATGATCAAATCTCACGTAGTATTCAGATGTTGTTTTATGGACTAGTGAACTCAATTTAAAACAATGGAAAACATTCATCATTGTGCTGGGGGGAGGGAGGGGAGCAGATGAGCTGAGTGGCTACACCTTAAACACAACAGCTGGTCAATCTGGAAGAATATATTCCAACTTTTAACACAGGATCAATTTATTTATTGCTGAGGTCCACCAGGGTGGGTGATAGTGCCTTTAGGACTATAAGATTTTCACACTACCACAAGCTCAAGTGTTATATCTTTAACGGAATGTCTACATGAATGTTGGTCATATTGCTCTTCTTGTATGAATCTACTTGATACGAAATGAAATGATAAATCTCCAAAGTGTCAGGAATGCACAGATACTTTCACCAATATATAATAAAGAAAAAAGTAACTTACCATTTATGGCAGTTCAATTTATTGAAGTTGAGTATACCTTCTTATACATTCTTCAACCAACTAGTTACAGCCCATCACTGTCGGAAAAAAAAAATCAATTAACATGCTTAAAATGTGTGCATGAAATTTACGTGGATATAATTAATCACATGACAAAAACAACTGCTGCTAAAAGTAATACACTGAAAGAATAAATTGCTGAATGACGCACTTGTCACGTGGAAGCAATGCACTTAAATAATGGACACAATTGGTTGTCAGCCTTATGCTTGTAATTAAATTCCATGTTTTCACAACTTTTCGAATCAAAATTCTCAACGCAAAAAATATCATCATTGTGAGCAAGTGTGAGAAAAAATATAAGGGGGGCAGCCCAATGAGTTCAAACTGAAATAATTGTATCTATCCAACAACTACACATCCGCACAAGTTTTTTTTCCATATACCTTTATTAAAAGTAGACAAAAAAGGCGGTGAGGGGTCCGAGGTGGACGACTGGAAGGGTGCTGACAAGAAGGTGTGCGGAAAGATGGGAAGAGTGTGAGGGGGTCGGAAAAGTTTAGGGGGTCTTTTTTCACCAACATTTGAGGAAACGACTTTACCAAAGGTTTTTTCTCTCTCTCCTGCTCTCGCTCTCTCGTGGCTTCACCTCTTCCCCAAAGTTTACGCGGACTTGACAGGTCCATTTCATCCCCCGACCCTCTGACGGACTGCCTCAATATTTGCACAGGCGGATGGCTTTGCCCTGGGCCCCGGCCTCAAACAGCTCCGGCCTGCCAGCCCCGCTCAACGGCCTCGGTTCACCTAGAGTTCAGACCCAAATTAATTCTGGAGAGGCGTAGTGGAGCAGCCTGAGAGGAGCTGCCGCGAGCTCCATCGGGTCAAACGCAGGTCTCTCCCCTCAGCGCCACTCTGGGTCTTCACCTCACCCTGCTCACCTTTCTATTCTTCCCGTCTCTGCAATCTCACTCTGTCCACTCCACTGCACACCGGTCTCAGTTGTACTGCAAAGAATGTCTATGATTATTACGAATTAGAGTATGTTACGGCTCAAACAACATATATAGAAGTATATATCGATATATAAATAATGATAATAAAGATATATTTGAATACTGTTTCAATTTGAACTCTAAAAAAAACAAACTCCGAGACAAAACAAACAAACAAGCCCCCAAACAATTTCACACCAGTTTTGCTAAAGCACAAAGAAACAAAGAATTTTGTCACAATGTAGCAAACAAGATTCAAATTAAAACATCACAATGAAAGCGACGATATTATATATATATATATATATATATATATATTTAATTTCTCCATCAAATTTAGAAAATATATGCGATATTTTACAATTTGATGAACAACTCTAATTAGAATTTAACAGCTTTATTTAACATTTGATAGATCGTTATGAAATGAAATTAGTTTCAGGCTACCTGACTAGATCAGCGTATTTGTTTCAAATTTAAACACTTTTATATAAAATAAAACCTGCATCAAATAAAAATACAATCATAATTTGGAAATTATTTTAACATAATTTTTAACAGCTTTATTTCTTCTCTAGAAAATAAGAAATTGCTATATTTCATTTAATTAAATATTTACCACGTTAACAAAGAATAGCATTATTATTATTATTATTATTATTATTATTATTATTATTATTATTATTATTATTATTATTTATGATCTTTTAGAAGCTTCTCCGCCTGAATATTAAAATTATGGCACTCATCCTGACCTCTCTTCCTGACCAGCGGCACAGACAACATTCCAGGACACAAATACAAACGAATGGAAAGGAGCTCCTGGAAGTGACTCAGACTGTAACATATAATCAGAGAATATTCGCTAGAATATACTTATTTTTACGCCAAAACACATCACGCATTTAATACATTTATTAACCGTAAATGTTTGCAAAATCCACATCACACACTGCACACATTACATTTAACAGCTGGTACTAAACAGTTTATATCTAGTATATTAACCAGTTTCCATAAATTAAACAAGGGATCACATTCAGAAAAAACAACTTATTAAATTAATGAAATATAGAGAAATGCAGGGAACGACAGGCAAATCCTCTGCGCCTTCTCACATTCTGAATTCAGAGGCACAGTTGAGCCTGAGAAACATTCCTTCTGCTCCTAATGCATGAGGAAGACCAGAAGAAAATTCAACTCAGTGGCACAGACAGGCTAAGATCCAGAGACATTCAGTGTATATTAAATAATACAGAAGTCTGTAACAAAGACATACTGAAGCTCATTAATAACTCAGTTTAGAAACAGACATGTAATTTATGATCAACTTGTTTTGTGGAATGTATTTGGCCCTTTTCTTCATGTCATTATTTCAGCATCTATAGGTTACAAACTGCAGTGTGCTTAAAAACACTATGAATCAGGTACATTCATCCTTTTGATGTTAGTGTTGAACACTGCTTACTAATTACATTTTTATCAAACTTTAGTCAAATTAACAAGCTTTTTTTTTTCTTTTGTCATTTTAAAGAAACTGTATCATTGATTAGAATACGACAGAATACTTTAAAATAGACCCCCCCACACACACATTTTTAAATATTATATAAGGTTAATTGTGTCAGAGCAGTTGCATGATTACGTGACTACATGCCTACTTTGAATTTTTTGAAACAAAATTCACAAATCATCAGATGAATTTCACACAAGTGCTGCCACTGCTCTTTATATTTCTGAAGGAAAGATCAACTCAAAATATTTAGAACTAAGAAAATCTAAATTTCTAGCCAATATTTGATGAATTTGACACCAAATTCAAACTACTGACCATTAGAGAAAACACCACCATTGCTTTGGGTAAAAGATACAAAGCATATTATATCTATATAAATGTGTTCTTATTTCTTATAATTTTGTTCAGTTGTTGAATCATTTCAAAATTTAAAGCAGCCAGGTTACTTATGTTTAATGTTGTTTAACAAAAAAAATATTATATAATATATATATATATATATATATATATATATATATATATATATATATATATATATATATATATATATATATATATATATATTATAAAAGTACAAATGTACGTGAAACATGTTATACTTTTGTTTAGGCAACTGTTAAAAACACAAACATAACAAGTCCATTGCTGTCTATGTGTGCCCTGTGGGTGTGTATATGTTAGGAGACAACAGTCTGACATGCATGATAGGTTTGTGGGAGTGACCGCCATTAAAAGGTTTCTAAGTTACTCAGAGTGAGAAAGTAAGTCACAGAGCTGCCTTAAAAATGAGAATTTAAATTAATGTGAATTAACCAAACAATAATCTGAGTGTTACATTCTGGTAAATTATCAGACATGTTAATACCACATTTTTTGTAATGAAAGCAACTATTTACTTTTTTTGTCCGTTTCATTCTACTAAATATAATCTGACCCTGGAATAGCAATTTTGCAACACATGGGTGTGAAAGACAAGTAATACAAAGAGAACACATGGGGAGAAGGGACAGTAATATGTGAAGTAAGCATATAAAGAGACGGCTCAGAGAAATGTGGAGAATAAATGGAGAGAGAGAGCAGTGGTTTAAAGGGAAAAGTGTGACACCACAGGCAGGCGATTAACTGACAACCATGTTCCTCCTGCAGTGTGCTTGGTTGGTATCCGTGACGACCCCTCCCTCCCTCTCTTCTTCCACTCTAAGCTCTTGTCCTCCACCTCTTGCCAAGAAAAACACGCAAACTCTTCCTCTCTTGCTCTCCCCATCTTTACCTCACTGTTCAACTACCTGCACAGCTAATGCATTTTTAGGTCAGGACATGCTTAAAGAATTTGACTGCATGCGAGTGTCTAGTGTGTGGATACAGCTTGGTCTAGAGGAATTTGTACATAAGTGACTAAAATGCATTACAGAAATCTTAAAATGTGAACAAAGTAAATAGATAAACTTTTGAGCATATGCATGAATTAGTGGCGATGCAACCCAAACACACTGAAATGAAATGATTCGACCAGATAATGTTACAAAGCAACCAGTGTGTCCAAACCTAAGCCTTACTCTAACCTTAACCACAAAACCTAAACTGAACCCCTTTTGTACCCTACCATTAGCCATAAATGAAATCTGAATGTAATCTAAAATTAATGTAATGTTAATTTTAATGTTATTGTAATGTAAACTGCACCTGAAGTCATCTTATACTGTATGTTATCTATAACTGTAACCATAACCTCAATGTATAATGTGATGCCCTTACCTAACAAGTTTCTGTTCAATTCTTTTTAATGGAAAAGCAGAAATTATTTGTGCTATGTATTGTGGTTCTTGTTCATGTTCTTTTGTTATGTTACAGCCTTGGATTCAATACTTTTTTCCATCAACATTCTACACCAAATACCGTAAAATTACTAAGTGAGAAAAGTACAAATGTATTCACAGCCTTTGCTCAACACTTTGTTGAAGCACCTTTGACAGCGATTGCAGCCTCAAGTCTTTTTGAATATGATGCTACAAGCTTGGCACACCTGTTTTAGGGAAGTTTCTCCCATTCATCTATACAGAACCTCTCCAGCTCAATCAGATTAGATGGAGAGGGTTGGTGCACAACCATTTTTAGATATCTCCACAGATGTTCAATCAGGTTCAAATCTGGGCTCTGGCTGGGCCTCTCAAGGAGTTTCACAGAGTGCATCGCAGACATGATGCTTGGCATTCAGTCCAAAAAGATCAATTTTGAGAGTCCTTTAGTTGCCTTATGGCAAACTCCAGATGGACTTTCTTTGAGGAGTGGCTTCCATCTGGCGACTCTACCATGCAGGCCAGATTGGTGTAGTGGTGCAGAAATGGTTGTTCTTGAAGGTTCTCCTCTCTTCACAAAGCAACATTGGAGCTCTGTCAGAGTGAACATTGGGTTCTGGGTCACCTCCTTGACTAAGGCCCTTCTACCATAGTCAGTCAGTTTGGCTGGGTGGCTAGCTGTAGGAAGAGTCATGGTGGTTCCAATCTTCTTCCATTTATGGATGATGGAGGCCTCATTGGGGCCTTCAATACAGCACATATTTTTCTGTACCCTTCCTCAGATCTGTTCCACAGACAATTCTTCAATCCGACAATCAGGTGTGGGTGGGAACCTTGGGATTTAACAAAGTGAAATTGCCCAAACATTTGTGGAAGTATAGCATGAGAAAAGGAGATTTCTGAGGAGCTCAGATAAATTGTTAATGCTCATCAGGCTGGAAAAGGTTACAAAATCACAACTAAAGAGTTTAAACTCCACCAATCCACAGTAAGACAAATTGTGTACAACTGAAAGCTGCACAACAACCAAAACGCTACACGATTATTACCCTCCCCAGAAGCGGACAACCAACTAAGCAAATATAAACCTTTCTCACTTTGACTAAAGTTAATGCTCATGAGTTGATCATCAGGAGATTGCTTAACAAAAATGGTGTGCATGGGAGGATTGCAAGGAGAAAGCCAATGTTTTCCAAGAACAACATTGCTACCCATCTGCAGTTTGCTAAAGATCACATGGACGAGCCAGATGGCTACTGGAATAACGTTTTTGGATGGATGAAAAGTGTTATTTGGAGAAAGGAAAACTGCATTCCATTATAAAAAATGTATCCCAAAAATTCAAGCACCACGGTATGTTATTTCAGACTGTAATCAGTTAACTCAATAGGAGCAGCTGATGTGTGTGGTGCCAGTACGTGCATGGTGAGATTCCAGAACTGAGATGACTAATCAGCAGGACCCCCTCCCTGTGTAATGGTGTTTGTGACCCTTCAGGACTGTCAGGAATCCCAGCAGGGGATTCAAGAGATGGGTGTGTGAATGTAAGGGTGCAAAATTTAGAGGTCCAGATGAGTTGCTGAGGACAGGCTGGACAGGGGGGAAATTTAAACACATCTAGAGGAAGATGATGATGATGATGATGATGATGATGATGATGATGATGATATGTGTGTGTGTCTGAACTGTACGATGGAAATAAACCTTATTTCAAATGTTAACAACCCAAATGGTTGTGTTCATGCTGATTCCTTACAGACTAACAAATCTACAACAAAGACAAATGTACAGTACATTGTTAGTTTTCATATCCATTGTTTGGTTTTAAGTTTATTATTTTTATTTTTAGATTAAATGTTCCTCATTTTCTTTATCCATACATGCAAATGTCCTATACACCCTTTATAACCTCACTGCTAAAGATTAGGACTAAAATATGAACAAAGGAAATGTTATGTATTATTTGTGACTATTTATTTAATATAGGACATTTCTGCATATACAGTATATATTACTATATTCAGTGAGGAGTCAACAGTGCCATTTGTGCTCAATGTAATAATGTTTATATTCATCAAACTCTTTTGAATTTACTGAGGACAATTATGTTTCGATGATATTGACCTTTTACTTCTAGCATTCCAGATTTTTGAATCTGTCTTATTTGTCTTAGTTTGTATTTCGTGTAAGAAACCAAGCACACTTCATCGCCTGTTCGTCAACAAAGTTCATAGCCAGGCCATGCCTTCACCGTCTGACCTCTAGTAAATGCACACACACACACACACACACACGGACACACACACACGGACACACACACACACGGACACACACACACAAACAATATTTATTTTTCATTCCCCTATATTTTGACACTCAACTGAACTGCCAGAGTTCATCTGTACCTTCTACACATACTGATCTTAGCCCGTATTGATAGATCAAGTTATAGCAATCAGAATTGAAGGAGCAGTGTTTTCAGAGCTGACCTGAAACCAGCCTCCTGTTAAAAGGTAATTAGAGACACAACGTTACATCGACACCTCCCTGACAGCTTAAAAGGAGGTTCCATATGACACCAAAGGTCACGCCCCCCTCTGTCCCTCTGCCCAAAAAACTTACTCCTCCTGTCTTCAACACCTCCATACTGAGGCAAGGCATGATAGGAACCAAAGGGAGATGTTTGTGTGTGTTTGTGTGTGTGTGTGTGTGTGTGTGTGTGTGTGTGTATGTGGAGGTCAGAGGCACAAGGTGGGCCTAAGAGTCTGGAGGTGTGAAGGGCCAGATCTGGAGGGCAGCTGTTGCTTTTCTTATCTGATCTTCCCTGACTGTATTATTTATTTATATCTGGATTGCTCATGTTACACCTGCTCCCTGGATGATCACGTTAACCTATTACTGCTGTTGTTGTCCATAAAAGTGATGGTTTGGCTATGATATCTCCCCAAATGCCCATGACTGAAAAAATATTTGGTGTCTAATGGCTGCTTTATAGTTTTGTAATGAAACTACCAGGCTATTGTAGTGAATAATTTATGGAAACTTCTAGCCACCAGAGTATCACTATACATAGACAAATTTTAGACATCTCATCTCAAAACTGATTATGTGGTTTATGACACTGTATGAAATACAATGAAATCTCAAGGTGTAACAATACTAAAACATTTCAAAATAAATGTGCTGGTGTATCAAAATGATGTTTGTTTTAGATTCAACAAGAAGTTGAATCTGAAGTTGTAGAGGCATAATGAAAGGGATTATATGAAGTTCAAGTTTGAATATGATTTTGACAAATTTGAATTAAATAAACCTCTTGAATCACTGGTGCATGCCTAACATAAGGGCTCCTCCTCACTACCTACTTTAGTTTGTTTGACTCCTCCCTGCCTCACTGACAGGAGGATTCCAGGATTCCACAAAAGAAGGATCATGAGACATCCTCAGCAGTAGGGCTGGATACCAAAGTTGGTACTTAAGGGTATTGACTAAATTATTAGTCCTTACTGGTATCAAGTTACATATTTCAAAACTTGAGGCAGACAATGGTCTATGCAATATCTGTACTGCAAAATGCAAAGGTAGCGATGACAACACTTATAACTTGAGCAAACACCACAATATATCTAAAAACCGAAAAGTGTACCACATTTGATAGCCTAAACGTCCTCTGCAAAAGCTGCTGCTAACATTTGTAATACGTCTGCAGACAATTGAACCATCCATGGATGACAAAATTTAGATGAGGAACTTCATCATCTAGTTTAGAAAAACACACACAAACGTTTTCCTTCAAACATATATATTTTTTATTATTATATTTTATTTTCTTCACTCGGTACACATACTAGTGGATCTCAAAACATTTGAATATTGTGAAAAAGTTCATTTGGGTTCATAATTTCTCACAAAATCTAGTGTCAGGTTTAATTTTCATTATGTGTAAAGTTACATATTTCATTTTTTTTGTTTTAATGTTGATCTATATGGCTTTTAGCTCATGAAAATCAAAATTATAAGAATGTTTAATTGAAAGAATGACTGAATGACTAATCAAACTGCATCAAAATATAACAAAAGAGATTTTGAAATATATCAGTTTATATGTAAGGAATATAACATATGACAGTTTAACTTTGAAATTGAGATTTACCACCGTGTTTGAAGTGGGACTTTTGTTGAGTTAGTGCTGAACAGAATGTCGATTTGGTGTGCCATTTAAAGTTCATCCTCCAGTCTGCATTTCTTAAATACTGTGCTGCTGCTATGCAAAATAGTGCTGCATAATTTAGATGCATTAAAATGCTTACCACATTATTGTTAGCAACTGTAGGTTCTGTAACTTCGTAATCCTCCCCATTTTGACTAAAAGGACTAAAAAATACTTTATATCTCAGAAATCATGTTTGACATTGACCATACAGAGTGTTCTGAGCTGATAATGCTTTCTGATGAGTTATTTGTAGACTGACAAGGATATTTATTCTTTAATATTCAACATAGTTCATAAAAATACGTGACAGAGGTCCAAATGAAAACACAACGACCTGAATTATTTTTGGTATTTATGTATATATCTGTGTTTTCCCATCTCAGGACTTTTATTCTGAAATTTGAACACTGTATGAGCAAAGAAAGAGGGCAAACAACCCCTCGCTTTCCTTTTCCATTTATAACCCAAACTCTGGATCTGTAATGCCATTAGCCCTGGCCTCTTCACTGATAAGTTGGAGTCTGCATGCAGGCTGAGGATGTACAAGTGGACACAGCAGTAAAAATGCACTGGACGCCTCCTTTGGAATTAAAATTGGAATCTAATTCAATTGGAATGAGTTGGTAATTTTATCTGCTTTCCAAACTTGATTATTTGCTGATTATTTTAATGCACATTGATGAGACAATAAGATAGGGCAAGTCTTGTCCTATGTAATGATATGTCTGTGTGTTACTCTTCTATTGAGTTATGAAGCTTAGAACACCAGCATGTAACTGCCTGCAAAATGCAGATTGCAGGTTGTAAGAGTTAAAGAGAGTGAAGTACAGAAAAAAACTACAGCTAGGTATTGGTACCCAATACTGAATTTCTGTTGAATCTGCTCTCTCTGTGTCTAGAAGGGGTGGGTTAATGGTGGGAGATCCATAGCCCCTACAGACAGCATCATATGAATCAAACCTATAATGATCTGATCTTTCAAAGGGGTGGTGGTGGTGGGGGTGGGGGACGGGGCGGACACAATACAGTAAGAGACACCATATTCATGTGTTACTAGCCCATATACACCTCTCTCTCTCTCTCTCTCTCTCTCTCTCTCTCTCTCTCTCTCTCCTTCATCTGTCATAGTTGCCAATGGACTGCAGAAAGTAACTGCTAATCAAATAGAATCCAATTTAAAGTCTCTAAATCGGGGCATTAAACATTTATGCTGAAAGAGCAAATGAAGAGCGGAAGCTGAGGGAGGAAAGAATAGAAGAGGAAGACGTAATAGAATCAAACAGAATCAGTCATTCAGACCAAGGTGGAGAAGAATTTGTATTGTGAATACATTGCTGTTTACTACTTAAGCATAAAAAATTAAATATATGACACTAGGGGACATAAACAGAATCTGAAGTGCCACCATTGTATTATTGAAATCTCTTTATTGATTTTTAAAATTAGTACAGAGATAAGAAAGAGGGGAAAACCCCACAACATATTACATACATTGTACATTTAAACAAAACGTATAAAACAACAACAACAACAACAACAACAATAATAATAATAATAATAATAATAATAAACTTCCTAGTTGATCCTTGAGCAATGTGCTGGGTATGCTCAAGCTCAAGGTGTACCATTACCTCTCTGACCCAGTTTATATGGGATGGTGGTGATGGAGGACCATGCGTCTAGGTAACAAAAATGGAGACAGCTGTTACTTCTGATTGTTCTAAATTTATTTGTATGTCCTCTGGGTCTACCCCAAATACAGCTGGTATGGGATTAGGTTAAAAATCCATGCTCCATATAAGGGAAAACATGTTTAAAAATACCTAGCCAGAAGTCTTTTTGGTGTTGAACATGACCAAAACATATGACATGGGCCTGGGTTCTACTGGCATCTAAGACAAAGTGGGTCTATATTGGGATAAAGTCTTGCCAGTTTCAAACTGTGGTAATCCATGTCTTGTATGTATTGACAATGAATGCACCTACTCCACAGCCCACTGCCAGGTTTCCACTGAAATTTCTTCCCACTGAGCCTTTAAATGAGTTGAGGAGGGAGAAGTGACTTATATGTAGGCATACATGATTTTCTAGCCCATCAAGCAGAATCGAGTGATCTGTAGTGTCAAATGCGTCACTAAGATCCAGCAGCACTAAAATAGCATTGCAACTGTTATCAAGTGAGATAAGCTGGTTGTTTGTGAGTTTGGGTCAAAATCCAGACTGGAAAACCTCATTCATGTTATTGTTGTAGATGTAGGTGCACAGCTATTTTGACACCACTTTTTCTATTATTTTTTTTTCTCTAGTGATACTCCTATTTAACTTGGGTTACATAAAAATTTAGCCACTCCTGTCCACTGTCCATGTATAAAAACTGTTATACTGGCAAATGTTGTGTGTTCATTCATACTGCCTTGATAAATCTGAACATGCTAACATCACAATCAACAACTGCAGCTACAGGATTAGAGGAGGGGGTTGCTGAATTAATCCTTAAATTACTACAAATATAGACTTGGTTATAACAGTTACCATAAGTAAATAATGGAGTCTATACCCTATTATTGAATAAGAAAAAAATTGTATGCCTTCATATATATTTTCTGCATTGCTCGCTCATAGTTTCTGCTATCACCTTGACACTGCTGAGAATTTATGGCAATCCACTATTGATGCATAGGGTCTGGGAGGTTCCAATAGGGAGAGTTTGGTTTACTTTAGTCATCAACAACACTTACTCTGGCTATGTATGACAGCTAACCTGTAGCTGAACCCTTTACCTACACATACGCACCCAAAATCGCACACACATAGAGGCTACCTCCATTACACACACGCACCCAAAATCGCACACACATAGAGGCTACCTCCATTACACACACGCACCCAAAATCGCACACACATACAGCCAACTCCATTACACACACACACACACACACACACACACACACACACATACACACACACACACACACACACACACACATGCATGCACACGAGCGCACACACACACACACACACACACACACACACACACACACACACACACACACACACACACACACACACACACACACACCTCTGTAAAAAGGCGCATCCCCAGACCCTCTTTCTCTAATACCTCCTGGCTTTTCTCCTTGTTCCTTTTGACAGTTTCCTGCAATAACACAGAATTATGGATTAATTTGAGGAAATGTATTGTACATTACCATCTGTCTTGGTTGAAGAAAAGTAGCCTGGTATATCATAGATTATTACTGCTCAGAGCTCACAGCATGTGACACTGTGGCTATACAAGTCCACAACATGAACGTCACTTAATTTCAATAGGAAATTCTTTTCAACAATTCCCTTCTGACCAGCCCAATATGAGCTTGCATGGCTCCATTCCACTTCTCCTCTTTCTCTGGCTGAGTTCCAGTTCCCTCCCAGGGCTCAGACACAGAGCTGCATCCTGAGGCCCTCACCAGCTCCTGGCTCAGCAGTAGCCAACCCACACAGCTCACTCAGGTGAGCCCCACTGTGCCGCTCTGCCCTGGGGACAACTATTATCATTAATCAACCAAAGGGACATTTTATAACCACTGGTCTGATGAACATGCCACCTACACAAGAATGAGAGGCAAAATAATTGTCATAAAGAGTGCAGTAGATAGCATTTTTTTATTTAAACAATTCAACTAAAAAGGAACCCAAACACGTGGTTTAAAAAAGGTTGGGAAAAGAAAACTGTCAAATCATATTTAGGAAACTGTTTATTGATATTTAACTGACACTGTATTTTATTAATGTGCACGTGATTCATTTAAAACAAGTAAATTCTGTGCAAGATTTTCATTTTGGAATTGTCCAGCCATCAAACACATGATGCTGCCAGCAATTCAAACACACAGTTTGAACAACAGCACATCAATATACTATATAAAGGACACCAACATTTTTTTTCAGGAGATCAGACCTGCGCTCCCTTAAAGCCCTCCACAGATACATTGCTACAATGATCTTCAAATTGTTCCTGCATTCACAATGTAAAGATGACTGCTGGCTATTTTTTGACTAGTTCTCCATAAGACAGTTGAGACAGAAACTTTGATGCTGTGGCAGTGCTAATCCCCATTCTCCAACTGTAATCAGCAACAGCTGGAACAGCAGCAAGCAGATGGGTTTTGCATTTGATATTATCTGACATTGCTGTGTATGTGTGTGTGTATGATTAGATGGAGAAGGATAAAATATTTAGGCTGAAACATGTTCGTTTTAATTTCCCAGTGTAAGGGTCATTAGGAATGGCTGGGAAACAGTTGCTGGTGTAATCACAATGATCTGTAATTCTAGTCAACTTTCCAGTGAAACAACAGAAACATAAAACCTACACTGTAGACATGCAAACACTAGCAGAAAGGATGCAATGTTAGGAAGTTGTTGTGATGTGGTATTTTGTTTATAACACTTGGATTGCTCATTGCTGAAGATTGATAGAGTAATTATGATCAATTGGAATGCTGCCTCTATGAAGGAAAACCAAATCCGTCAAAGTGGACACTGATCAAAGGATTCTGACTTAAAACCCATGGAGAATTATTTTACTTTCGAGCTACACTTTTGCTTGTAAACGTGTGTGTTTTTGAATTTATTCAGCTTACCATGTAATCAAAGAAGTGTGTTTCCATGAGCATGTAGATGAGTGCAGGCTGGATTCCAGATGTTGTGAGGTGTGAGAGAGAAGGGCAAGTCTGCCATTAGAAGATGAACCACAGCTGCCACTCAACTCCAGCTGCAAAGAGTGATGAGGGAAAAAGCAAGGGACAAAGGTGTACCCTAATGAGCAGCAACATTACGACCAAATATATTGTTGGGCCTTCATGGTTTCTCACTTTACAAGAGCTCTGAAGGAGTCCTATGGTATACAGCATCAAGAGTGTAGCAATAGATACTGTAGGTCATGTAAGATGAGAGGAGGCGCCACTGCAGAGACGACTTGTTGCAGTGTTCCCCAGGTGAATGGCTTACCAGGTGACCTTGCACGGCTACAACACCAAGTTCCAACACTTGCATGTTAGCAATGTTAGCTTTTCAATGATGAACAGGAGTTAGTGTGGTCACTCTGAGTGGTCTGCAGCTACATAACCCCATATGCAGCAGATGGTGATGCATTATGTATTGTAACATATTCCTGTAACTTGTGCCACAGTAGCCTTTTGTCCGTTCAGCTGTGACCAAACCCTGCTTCTGGTTCGTGGTTCTTCCTTCTTTAGAAGGAAATAAAGGAAATGAAAATAAATAAAAATATAAAATCACTCTAGAGTACTGCAAAGCTGCCTGCTACACAATAGAGCAAGCTGGAAGAGGAAGAGGATTGTGTATGTCCACAGAAGGAAAGGAACAGCAGATGTCTCTGGTCTGTGTGGGGTCTGTTACCCTGTTGAAGTAGCTGAAGCTTCATTCCAGAAACAAAGGTCTTGTTTTACACCTCCCACCAATTCTAAATCTGAATGAAGTAGTATTCCTCTGCTAAGAAAATTAGGTGCACATTATTTATATATTTACAGATTTCTTTTCACACCAGTAAAAGGTAATGTATCCATCACATCAATAAATAATTTGAAGATCTTGCTTTGAAAGGAAAACGCAATCAATGTCTAGGCTTAATTATTATCGGGAAAATGGACCCTTAACATTACTAGAAGACAAAGTTGAAAATAACATTTTAAATGTGAATATAGTGTCATTTTTTAACAATATGTGCAGTTTAGAGTTTAGTTCTGAGGGTATTTCAATGTCTTGACAAAAGCAACCGTTTAATGGTGGTGGTTCCCAGTTCTGATTGTAGCGTACCATTCGCCTACTGTTTTCTATGTTTAAACACATTCAGTTCACTTCAGAATGGCCTGGATATTTAGTAGATGAAGTGCATCAAGTGTGTTGGGAGCAGGAGAAACAAAATGTGCAGTGCAGATGTATTGCAGGAACAATACAGAACCACTAATGTGCCAGTGCTACACGTTGCATTTCTTTATATGTGTGTTATTATATATATCATGGTACTGTAATCACAATATATAGCAGTGTAATCACAATTCCAGTATTTTATCCATATTGTGCAATTCTTATTTGTACCACACAAGCATATTTCAGAACCAACAATTTGATGCATTCTTCTAACACTCACTGCATACATTAGCCCAGATGTTGCATTATTACATATGTCAGTTTTTATCAAACATATTCAATGTTTCTTACACACCAGATTTGAATCCATGTCCTTGTGGTAAATAAAACTGTGTTGGAATTTTGTGTAAAAGGATTGAGTGGATGAATTAATAGGATATACCTTCTTTCAGTGGGGGGTTAGGTGCTGCTGTTCAGACCAGGCTGAGCAGGCTTGGGAGGGGGCTGTGTGGCCTCTGACACAGTAAAGAGGGCTGGTGTGTGTGTGTCCTTAGTGCACAGGCCTCAGGCCAGGGTAACTGTCCCACCCATGCCCCCTCCCAGACCACTCTGTTGTCAGTTTGGTGTTATTGATGGGACAGGCAGGCAATGGGGACTCCCTCCTTTTCTAAACTGATGAATACGACACAGCTGGAGGGACTGTCCAGTGTTGAGATGAGAGCAAATGATGTATATGTGCTAGTGTATGGTGTGTTTTGTGTGTCAGCATGAACATCTGAGCAGGTCAAAATGAAGGTACATGGATGGGAAACAATCATCCATGTTGAGAGTTGAACATGTGATTTATTTTCATCCACCAATGTCAGAGTATAAGGGAGCTGGAACAACACCATCATTTGTCACTCTACTAATTACAGGCAGTTGTAATCCTTCAAATAACACAGAATGGGTGCAACATAACTATGTGGCAGGAATATCGACATTGAAATTTCATTTTCAGTCAGATTTCATGCCAAGTATTACTAGAGCACAGCAACAGTTTGGCAAGTTTATGACATCAAAAAAATACATAAGCCTGCAGGGGAGCATCCTCCTTTGTCATCGGATTTTAATAAACCTAATGGTTATATGAAACATCATAACTCTAATTGAATACTGTAATTGTTCTTTGCTAGTTCTTCTTTATGATGGAAATCTTACATGGGTCTATAAAATCCCTTTTAAAAATGGTTCTACGCAATACCAAAAGTTCAAAAAGGATTCAAAAGTATTACTGCTTAGACTGTGATGAGCTGCTAATTTCATGTAAATAACATCAATCAATAACATTATGGCCTTTTACCATGTGATATTCAAAAACACTGGAGCTACTAAGCCAGAGACAAAGATGTTTCTCTGCTCTGTCAGTGAAGAGCTACTGTGTCCTAGTTAAGGATTTTAAATGAAACAAATTTATGCTGGACAACAAAAAGTCTGCAAGCCCTAGAGAGTAGACCAAAACAGTTGTATAAACATATGCTTGACAAGGGAGGACAACTGAAAAAATTCCTGAAACATGTGCAAGTCCAAAAATACTAGGTTGACTTCACTGAGGTCTCAGCCAAGCCAGGAGGTTCTTATTACAAAATCTCATGAAATGAAGTTACTCCAAACAATCAAGAAGACATCCTTCAAACACTTGAACTTTCAATTTTTCAGGGTTTGGGTGATGACAATCAAGAGCACAGAGGGTTAATCAAAAGAACTGGAGACAATTCTCATCATTGTGCTACAATTTTGTTATTTTCCATTGTGACATTAAGAAAATGTCACATTTACATGTCTAATTTATCTAGGATACAATGCAGTTTCAGATATCAGTACACAAACATCCTCTTGGATGCCATTTCAAGGTTACCCCACTTGAAAATCAGCCCCTGCCTCCTGATCTTGGCGTGGGTCAAAAAGCTTTGGAAAGACCTCACACTGGACTTGTCACTACACCCATCCTTTATTTTAGCTAGACAGGTGTTAAGAAACAGCAACAGAATGTGCAACAGGGAATGATTTCAGCTATTTCAGCAGTGCTGTAAGAGCAGCAGATCGATATGTGCTCAGCTGGCAGCTGGATCCCCCCCCCATCCTGTCCTTCTGTAGCTTCCTTGCTGTCTTCAGGGCTACCAGGCCTCGGATTGGAACCTCCCGGCTCGCTGCAGGGGACCTGATGTGATCTGACAAGATTGTCACAGACCAGGTGGCGTTCTCACCCTCCTCCCTCCTTCCAAATTTGTAGATGGTGCACAGACAGTGTCTAGGTCTTTCTCTGTCTCTTTATTTTTTTTTCCTCTTCTCTTGTTCTTTCGCTTCTGCAAAGAAGCATTGTGGAGCGTCTTAATTTCCCTGTGCACTTTTACTCGTTGTTCGTGGCATGACAGTGAAAAATGGTTCGTCAGCTCAGATCTCTTTGCTGGGCGACGCAAGGCCAAACGACACAACATCTGGCAGTGAAGCACTGTCTCCGGGGTTTCTTGGCACGCGCTCCTGGCTGCCGTTTCTGCTCTGCCTCTCGTTTTATCTCCCCCCTCCCCCCTTTCTTCTGCCTCCTTTCCTCTTTCGTTCCTCTCGTCCCCCCCAGAGGTGCTGAGAGGCAACAGCAGGTCCAGGTGGGCTCTTTTTGGCCATGAGACTTTCTAGTTATGTTGCCTTGGCAACCTAAATAGAATGTCACAGGCCTAACGTGATCCCAACCCTGCTCTGTGGAGGAATTATAGCCATATCTTTCATATATTCACCCACTGAGTATGTATTCACACATGAACAAGCACTCAAAGAATTAAATGGAGGTGCAAAGCTTGCACACCAGCATGAAACATCAGAGCTTTGCTGGCCTTTGATAAACAGCAATGTTAGGGAAAGTGCCCGCATCCCCACTTAAGAGCCCACACATCCTGTGGTTTCACAGAACACCTTCCATAATTCATTAGTAGTACATAATCGCTGTATTTTTGCCAGTGCTTTATGGTGGACCCACTTTACATTGCCTGCGGTGAGTTTTGGCCTGATGCCTTGCTTGGTCACAGTGGGTTCATAAACGATTAATCAGAATATGCCATCATTTAAAATTTGTACTCATGCTCTAATTCACCCTTTCAGGATCTGTGGAGGTTTGGAAACAATTTAAGCAGGAAAGTACCATTTTTATGGCTTTTTCAAACAATGTGCATGTGTACTGGGTCTAAACTAAGTGTAGTACACTGGCAGTGGAAACTATGGCAGAAGAAAACTAATGCATGAAAACATATGGACATTTGATCTTCATTTCAACAACAGTAAAGGATGGAGGAGATGCAACCAGACACAAGAATAAAGTTTGTCAAACAAAGAACAGGACTGTGGGAACAATGTGCGTTGGACAGATGAATTCAAAATTGAATTGTTTGGGCACAGCAATAGAAGAGGTTTGCCACAAAAAAACACTACATTTAAGAACAAGAACCTCATACCAACTGTGAAATGTCATGGTTTGGGAAATGCTTTGCTGCAGCTGGATCTGATATACACTCTCTCATAGAATCTGCTAAGAATTCTTCACTGTTTCAGAGGGTGCTTAAGAAAAAAATGTATCATCACCTGTCCAAAAACTGAATCTGAATCAGAGGTAGACCACGCAACATGACAATGACCCTTGTCAATGGCAATTTCTCAAAATAAAGAAGTCAAATCAAAGGATTCATCAAATCAGCGTCTGGATCTTAACCTTACTGGGATGCTGTGGTGTGATTTAAAACAGGTTGTGCATGCAAAAAATCCCTCAATCATCACACAGCTGAAAGAATTCTGCTTTCTACCAGTTGATGTCAGAGACAGGTAGATGGTTATAGGAAATTTGTAATTTAAGTTATTTCAGCAAAATGGGGAAAAATTGGCTGTTAGAACAAATGGTGACCTAAATTTGTCTTCAGTGGGAATATTTCTTAAAGTAGATAGATAGAACTTTATTGATCCCTTGGAAGGGTTCCCTCAGGGAAATTAAGAAAATGAAAGTAAATTTTCAATTGTTGCAAAGGTGATGCAACTATAGCACATTTATCTATAGCTATTGTTTGAAGGAAGATCAAATATTGATATGTCCATATATCTTAATAAATAACAATATTTAATATGGTGTTCAAATTTTTAGATATGAAGCTTGAAGCTGTTTCCATTAGACTACATTACTCATATACATTCTTTTGGGGTGAGGGGGTAGTGTAATCATAACGTGTGTTAAATGATTAAACGTTAAATGAGAGTGAGGCAGCATGAGTCAGAGACAAGCTCTGGCTTGTTCATTAGATGAATAAGCAAGACAGACAGATTATAACAGGCTAAAATATATTATCTGAGGTTCAGGGGTTGTGCTACAAAGCCCTGACAATGTCTAATTGGCAACATAAAAACAGCACTCACAGCAGTCTCGAGAATTAATCTGAATGTTTCTTGCAGTCCATTTAATGTGTTTATTAATCTATTCATCAATCTGTCTCTTACTGATCTCACTGATATACTGTATTGGCCTTATAGGTCACTGTCCAGCTCTTTCTCTACTGTACTGCATTCTGGCATTCTGTACTTGCTTGCTGCCTCAGTCCTGGGGAATGTTATTTGGCTGTGGGAACTGTTCAGAATTTACAATCCCCACATGGACAATCTATTCAATTCGGAATGCTACTGTATGTGAAAGGGAGACAATTGCTGTGTTTTAGTCATGGAGTAGAAGCCAGATGAGCCATAGAGATTAAATGCAGCAATGATTTCAGATCCTGCTCACAAATTCTGTTTTACGAGGCGTCTCCCATTGCACAGTGGGACTCTTGGGCTATGGAGCGCTCCTGCATATTATATTTATTCCTGTGCTGTTTTATGCCTGCTCTTGTTGTGGAAAGGAGACAGAGAATGAAGCGAGATAAATCACGTTTGTGGTCTTTTTTCAGTGTGCCGCTCTTATAACTCGAGGGATGACGGCTTTATAAGGGACTTGGCTGGCGTGGGACAGGGTTTGCTTGGCCCGTGAATGCTCAGCATTTTACGAGGCAGCGCTGTAAGGATGTGATTGTTCCTGTGAGACCCAGACCCGCTCAAAGAGCACAGGCACAGTAGCACAGTTGATGCCTCCCAGGGGAAGAACGCAAAGCTATAAAACACACACACATACACACACACACACAATGTCAAAGACGTGTTTTACGCATGCACCGGAACATGCATGCGTGATAATGGTAATTCTCATTAACGGCTTAAAAGGGCATCATTTAGAAACCACAATGTGAATGGACTTTGGAACCTTTAGCACACACAACCTTTAATGCTAGCCTATCTCATTCTCTGTACAGTAGCTAGGAGCAGCTGAGACAGCAGAAAGAGTTGAGGGGAGAAAGAGAGAGAGGACGTTTGAAACACAATAGACTCCATGCTGGGTTCAGTTGTCACAGAGCTCTTTATCAAACATACTCTTTGGCTTCACTTCCTGGGCCTTGTGCCGGAGCCACTGATGTCTCTCTGCAGGGACACCCCTTCAAAAGAGAGCACAGAAATGCTGGCCAAGAACTGACAGGTGAGGTAAACTTGATTTAAACAAATCTCTAGATTTTGCTAAGGGTTAAACTTCATATGGGGTCACAAATGTACTGACTAACTAGTCATTTTTAAAAGACTCCTTTGATATCACTGTACGGGTAAGTTCCATTAGCTGGTAGAAAGAATGGAAACCCCACAGGCTCTGTACACTAATCTTGCAGGTGAAACTAAAACATCAGCATAACACTGTAGGATCTAGAAAACAGTTCACTGAGCGGAAAGGCACAGCCTTGCTTTTAACAAATGAACCTGAACAGAATATTTGGCGTATTAATACCATACCATCACAACCATGAAAATAAAAGTGCTAAGTAACACTGTAAAGTGGGGTTAAACATTAGGATTAAAATTGCATTCCTCCTTTGCACTGTGTTAAATGTTCTTCAAAATTATAGTGGAAACAGATTACGCTAAAAGGACCCCATAAAACGATAATGGAATGAACATAACACAGCTGAGTTATTACAGAAAGGTAGGTAAAGAAAGGTGAACAATACCATCCAAACACAAATCGCCTTATGCTGAATGTAAACGTTATGAAGATATATAGCCTGGCTCTAAAAGCAATGTTACTAGCATGTTAAGGTCCCACTTCCCACTGTGATAAATCACAGTCAGCCTGTGGAAGATACAGCTAACCGGCTAAAGATGCAGCACTATTATTCTAAGCTCATTATTATTGAAGACACAAAAGCAGTGAAAAACACAAACAAACCAGCACAAACACAGAAATATACATGTATAAAGGAAATAAATAGCAATTAGCCATGAAGAGAAAATCTAAATCTAAACCGATCTGCCATAACATTAAAACCATCTTTATGATGTTCTGTATGACGCCCTTGTGCTCTTTGTGGCATGGCCTCCAAAAGAGCACAGAACGTGTCATGTGGTATCTGCTACCAAAACATTAGCAGCTGAACCTGTACGTCCTATAAGTTGTGAGATGGGATCTCCATGTTCACTGGCTGTTCTTCCTTGGACCACTTGGTAGACACTGACCATTGCATACTGTGAAAATTCCACAAGAGCTGCCATTTTGGAGATGCTCTGGTGCAGTCACCTAGCCATCACAACCTAGCACAGATTCTTATGTTTGTCCATTTTGTCCCGCGTCCATTCCAGCTTCAAGAACTGACTGTTCACTTGCGCAATATTGGCCTTTATGATATTCACATAGCAGAAAGCTGTAACATAAAACAAAATCACTGCATGCTTTATTGAGTGCTGAGATCTTCCTGACCAAACCGAATGAATTCTGTGATTTTCAGGACAAACCAAGCTTTTCACATGATCTAAAATCTAATATTCACACTTAATTAATATAATATGAATATAAAATCTTCAACCATGATTATTGTATTGCCTGTAAGTTTTGTCAGGAATACTGATAAAGTGAAAGTTACAATAGTCGAAAAAGGAAGATAGGAAGTCGTGGACTACAATTTCTGCATGTGCCATGGTAACGTTAAGTGAAGCTATGCAAAATTCAGGAGAAGAACAAAATGGATCAAAGATTACAATCAAATGATGAGTATGAGCATTTTGACAGATTGGGGGGAACGGCATGTCTTGGGCTCCCCATTTCATATAGTCTATCTATAATGCCTATCTAGGTGCAATGTCAATTTCACCCCATGTCTGCATAGGTTTCCAATGGGTTTCCTCCCACAGTGCTTAAACATGGAACTTAGTTTCACTGGCTACTCTAAATTGCGCTGTATGTGTGTGACTGTCTGTATGTGTGTAAGCCCAGATATGGATAGGCACTCTGGGTGAGCAGTGTTTCTCAACCCTGGCCTTGGAGGCACCCATACCCTACATGTTTTTGTGCATTGCCTGCTTTAACACACCCCCTGCTCTTCAATAAGTTGATTATTTTAATCAGGTGTGTTTAGAGCAGAGAAAGCTCTAAAATATGCAAGGCAGGGGTGACTCAGGACAAGGGTTGAGAAACACTGATGTCGAGTCAGTTTAAAATGACTATATAAGTGTAACTTCATTCATTTCATAACACTTTTAGTTTCAGGGTTTCACTGAAAGTTGGAATGCATTCGATGTTTGATAGCATGAATTTAGGAGCAGGAGGTGATCGCTAACATACATATGAGCAAAAACAGCATTACACACAAAATGAAGAGCAGGATTGTGGAGGATCTGACTAAAGAGAACGGTAACAAGTTCTAGGCCCTATGTGTCTATTGGAACATGTTCTAGCACAGTCACATGCTCACACAAAGACACAGATACACTCTACACAGGTATATATAGTAAACGAGCAACCTCTGCAAAAGTAAAAAAAAAACACAACAAAACCTTTTTAGCTTTAAATTGATGCACTCTCAGACACTGGCTATGAGGCTTGTGGGAGTATACACCTCTCTCTCTCTCTGTTTGTGTGTGTGTGGAAAAAACGAGACAGCGGAACTCAATCAGGGCTGGGTCGTGCGGGTTCAGGGTAGCAATACAGCAGCGGTGCAGTGCTGAAAAATCTGAGGTGACAGTTCATTTTCGCTGCTGACAGTATTTGTCGCTCTCACTCGCCTGCTCCCCTGCTGGTCGCCCTGCCAACAGTAACTGTGCCGGCAACCGTTACCCTGACAGCAGAGTGGAGGCGGGACCTTATCTCATGACAGGGCTCTTCAGGGACCAATTGGCTAAGCCATACTGGCCTGTGTGGGATGGAGTTTAGGCCAGAGAATGACACCAACAACGTTTGAATGTTTGTAACAGGTGAGGCTGAAAGGGTTTAGCTCTACTGAGAGCAATGTGTAGTCTTTTTTTCTCTGTCATGCTACACACTGTTTCACACATTTCAGCCACTTTTGATCGCTGTGTCATTTTCACACCCAAAGGATTTGTTGGTATGTTCAATTGCTGGAAATCTAAGAGTAGAATACAGTGTTATCGTTCAATAGCTCGTACTATCTGTAAATTATTATCACGATACCAAGCTTTGCCAAATTGGTATCATAGAGGTTACCATAGCGATGTAGTATGAAAATGAGGGATGTGCTGTGAGAATTTCATCTATTTGTAGTTCAAAATTATTCTTTTTTAAGAGTCTTTTTCAAAGTATCATGGTATTTATGTAGTCCAAACCATGTAGATGGTTTTCTAATACACTGTAAAATATCACAGCATTGAGATCTAGTAATATAATAACAATATTAGAGTCTTTAACTAGCATGCATAAATATACTCCTGACACACATTACATGACTGATATTATACACTCTATACACAGGGCCTACAGATTGACAGATTATGCAGCAGTTTTATTGAGGTCAGTTATGTGGATTTGCCCCCACATGCCGATGAATGAGCTGAGATGGTCACAGTAGACTCTGAATCAATGCTCAGCAGTAAAACGTGACCGATGCATACAAAGGCTGTTAAATCACGGATGGCATAAAGCATGAGTGACAAACGCAAAAATGCACAGAATGGATGGCTGCACTCTCTCTCCTTCTCCCTCTCTCTCTCTCGGTCTTGTAGAGTGACACCTCCGTAAATAAGAGCCGACTGGTGTTGGCGTGGCAACGAATGGCCCTTAATTTGCATGCTAATTGTGCGATGGCTGTTGGATGATTGTTTTGGGCTGGATCAATGCTGAGAAGAACCTCAGGATTGCACCCAATTACACCAAACACAGTCCCAGAGAATTACGCCTGCCAGGAGGGTTGCCTTATTGGAGCATGTATAGAAAAACATACAATGCATGCACACAGTGGACTTGCCGGCAAAAACAATACATAATTGACGTAGCAGACAGCAAGGAGTTGATGTCTACTATGAAAGTAGACAAAAACATCACAACAATTTAAGAATCCCATCTGTATTAGGGACAACTTGTCTTCTTCTGCTGATTCAAAATCACACAAATCTGAAATTGCTTTACATGTCTTTTCCATAACAAGCCATTTTGAATTCCACTTTCTGCAAATTTCTTTATTCCTTAGAGTGACTGTGTGACAGAGAGTGCACGTAATCTTAAATTGATCTGCCTTCGCTTTTAAGCTTGATGTCTGGTTCACAGCACCTCCTGTGCCTAGGCGTCATATGCATGGATACGTTTCCTTCGGAGCTCCGTTTCCTGTATTGGAGACACATGGTCAAGCCTGAAGATCATCGAGCTGTGCCTGTCTGCTAAGGTATTCCACTTATTTCTTATGGGACTCAATAGCCAGACCATCCATCCATTGTGGTCAATACATCGTTAGCTCTGTCCTCCACGGCCCCAGTCCAATACAGCAAGAGAACTCTACAGAAAAAAACATACTATGATCACACCCTTAGAAGTCACTGTTGTTGATCCCCTCTCACTTCTTTTATTATACCCTGCTGCACTCAATAAACAGGGACAGTGTCAAATCTGCCATAGTTCAACATTTCTGGGCAAAGCCAGTCTGACCTACCCTGCTGGGGCCTTGCCTACAAGGTGAGATAAAGGGAACTGGCAATACCATGTGGTTCTCAATCAAGTATTGACTCAAAGGTGGGTTGGTGGAGTCAATTAAAGGTTTTGATTCAGATTCACAGGAGTCATTCCTCTTCACAAGACCTGGTCTGATCATTCCCCCTTTCTTCTGCCTAAGGAATTGATTTAGAACGGAATCAATGCTTGCAAGGCCTTAGCTGCAAGAATACTTGCTGATTTTGGTATGCCAGACGAAGTAATGCAAAAAATCAAGAGATCTACATTACATATTGTAAGGAAATCTGTCCGTGTGGGAGGAGAACAATGCTAGAAGACCTTTTCTGTGTCTCCTTTACTCTATACTCTCTCCATTTCACACAAACACCCACCTATACACACAGGCACAATTTGCAGGTGAAACCTGTCCAGGTCAGGACCTGCTGCTTTGTTGCCATGGCAACTGCTGTAATGTCAAGAGAGAGCCTTTTCAAAGTCCCTTCATCTTGTCTCCTCTGTTTCCTCTCTTCCATATCTCTATATCTCAAACCCCCCTCACTCAGCTTTTCTAATTCTCTTGCCATTCTCCCATTACCTGTTTCCGCTTCACTCCCACACCCATTATCTCCATGGCTGAAAATCATCTCTTTCTGTATCGTCACACAAATTCATGGTGCCTTAAAGGCATCAATAAGGTCATTTCCAGTGTAGCCTCAAATATAATATCACCTGGATTCATGTAGTTACTGCTGAGAAACCAGCCAATCTTCAAGCAAATCACAGCCTTAAAGGATATATTAAGAGACTGCAGTAGAAATGTAGACATGTGAATACAAGGCACTGGTACTGGTACTGGATCCTTTCGACCCAGTCAACTGAGTGCATACAGCATATCTCTGAGAAATATAAAACCATTTAAAACAAGCAAAGAAATAAAAAGAAACCTGTAGTGAGTGAAAAAAAATCCTTAGCCATAATGTTGTTCACTGGGACAAACGCTCTGTAAATGAGCTTCTTTTGACAATTTCCAGATCAGAATCTGATTGCATGTGATCTATTCAATAAAAAGAATTCCATCACCAGAAAGTACGTATATGACGAAAGCATGTATCTCAGTCGGCCATATTGGCTCTCACTTTACTCATCACTCCACCACCTTGGCTCAGGATTTCCCTATCTCCAGTCTGTTACATGGCCTTTGTTCTTCATGTTGTCACAACCAGTGACAGGGCTCTGCAACTTGGACTGCTGAACTGAGACTGATATGAGAGAGAGAGCGAGAGCAAGCAATGAGAGCAAGCAGTCAAGTGGTGTGGTCTAAGCAGTCTTCTATACGTCACTGTTACTCAGTGCTTCAGTCACACTGCCCTTAACAGCTGATTTAACGTCAGCTCTACCTCTCCTCTAGGCTAGTCTGGACACAAAGCAATTTCACTTGGGGTTACAGTGAAGTTGATTGGTCACTGGAAGTCCCTCGTGGCACAAAAATGCTGAATGACAGCTTTCTAGTCAAACATCTTTCCATCGATTCTGGGTCACCTCTACACAGTTACATGACTGGCTAGACTAAAATGACAGCACTGTAATTTGAAATATCTTCTCAACTCTCTAAGCAGGAGGACTTAAACCACCGGTGTTGCAAGATGAGACCATACCGAGCTCTGTCTTAACCCACTATGCCTAAGGATTCAAAAGAAAAATTGTATTTTCCACATATTGCTGAAAATCATTAATTTCCTGGACATTTTCTGTTCTCACAATGAGGTGACACTAGTCAGCGAGCCATGTAATCTACATAAAAATAATCAGTGGGTATCTACGTAATCCCACATGATTGTTATCTAACCACACTGATGAAATGGTGCTGGACACAATTTGCAATTTGTAAATGTACTGAGCCAAACCACATCCGGGTAGACATGCCACAGTTCTGTGTACAGAATTATTCAGCCCTACAGAGAAAAATAGGCTTATCAGTGGTAACTGTTCACACTAGGAAAATATATTCTTTATCATAGTCAAATAAGCTGAAAAGCAGACAAGAAGACATTTGCCTCATTAAATCTGTCTTGAAGTGATTAGAGACTAGTCTAGTTTTGAGACTTCTTCTTAATTGAAAGATGGGAGACAGATCCCTGTGCTCATGCACACACACACACACACACACACACACACACACACACACACACACACACACACACACACACACACACACACTGCTCTGAAAAACAGAAGTGACAGAGAGGGAGGCAAGGGCACAGAAAAATGAGACAGAGCAAGAGATTTGTTGAAAGAGAAAAGAGAGAGAGAGAGAGAGAGAGGGGGGGGGTAGCTATGGGGAGGAAGGGATCTTATATAAGGGAGAGAGAAGGTTCTTATGGAAAGCACTGAAACTTGGGCAGAGAGAGAGTCAAAGCAAAAGTCAGACAGTGGACAGTGGGTGGAGGGAAAAACAGGAGAGAGAGAGAGAGAGAGAGAGAGAGAGAGAGAGAGAGAGAGAAAGAGAAGAAAGAGAGAAAGAGCAAGTGAGAGTGTCTGGGCTGTAATGGCTCGCGTCTCCTTGCAATCGAATTCTCGCCGCTCTGTCGCACAGGGAATGCTAATTGACAGGCAACCACTTAAGTCTTAATTTTCTTTTAAGATTGCGGCGTAAAAAGAAAGAGGGAGAGAGAGAGGGAGTGAGAGAGAGAGAGAGAGAGAGAGAGAGAGAGAGAGAGAGAGAGAGAGAAAAGAAAGAAGCTATGGACAGGGAATTCTAATGAGGGAGGCATCGCATCTGAGCAGTGCCCATTACGTGTGATCTCAATTCCATTCTCTCCTGCAGACACTAGAGGCCCAGCGCTTTAATGGCCAAGCCACCGGACAGAGAGAGAGAGCATGTCACAGCTAACTGCCTCGCCCAGGGACGATTGGATTTAACAGCAGAGCAGATTCAATGAGTCAGGTTTAGCATGGGGCTCATCCAAGCCCCAGATGAGTCAGAGGTGGTTTGTGGGTAAAGTGTAATCAGAGCTTTAGAGGAAGCCGACATCTCTACCAGGACGAGTTTAAGTTAAGGATTTCCAGGATGACTAAATATTACTTGTGCATTTAAACCAATAGTTTGGCTAATGATCTAATTTGCATGAATTCCTCTTTAAAGTTAAGTTTGTTTTCTTTAGTTTTGGGCAATGAGGCTACTTTTGCTAACAATTAATTGAAGTTTTAATTAGTATCATGCAAACAAGTCCAAAATCATCACACAATGTCTTTGCTGAGGTCAAATTAAACATAAGTATCTGTGGGCCTCAAGCACAGAGGATCAAAGGTATCTTCTGACATGTAATGTCAGCATGTGCATTCAATGGCCCAGCAACCAAACCAGAATATCCAGAAAGCAATCCATTAAGAAGAAGAGGAGCCCTGCTCTGCATTGTAGAGAAGGAAGAAAATTAGCAAAGTAATGGATCTTCTAACCAATCTGGTTGGATTCTGCACCAATTCTGGTTTGGGTTAATTACTGTGTGTCTGCTGAGACCAGTGGTGGTTGTACAGTCTAACCGCAGCATGGAGAAAGGAAATGCAATACTGTTCCTTCGCACATTTAGGGTGAAGCAGCTTGTCACTGAAGGAGCTGCCCAATGCTGCCAGTGTCTCATGCATGGGGTAGGAGTTTCCCACCACCTGCATTGTGTCTAAGGGGCTTCCCAGGACAGAACTGGCCTTAATGAGTTTGTTCAGTCTCTTCCTGTCTGCTTTTAAAATACTGCTGCCCCAGCAGACCACATCATAAAAGATGGTAGATGCCACCACTATGTCAAAGAAGGTCCCCAGCAGTGCTCCCTGCACTCCAAATGAACTCAGTTTTCTCAGTAAGCGGAATCTGCTCTGGTCTCTTTTGTAAGTGGTGTTAACTGACCAGTCCAGTTTGGTGTTTAAGTGAACACCCAGGAACCTGCCTCAATGTCCATTCCCTGGATGTTCACTGGTGGAGGGGTGTGTCTGCACCTGTGGAAATCCACCACCAGTTCTTTTGTCTTTCTCTATCTGGAGGTGGTTCTGCAGGCACCAGTCCACAAAGTCCTGAATCATTTCTCTGTATTTGCTGTCATCCTCGTTATTTAAGAGGCAGACAGTCGGGGAGCAATCAGAGAACTTCTGACAGGTTGGTGAGCTGTACACGAGTGATCAAATCTAATGACAAATAGATTGAGGTTGTTCAACAATTTCTTGTCCCCACCAACTGGGATTCGGGTTTCTTGTGGCCAGAGATGGTTTTATGGCCTTTTCAAACTGCACTGACATTTTCATGCTGTAACTGATCCTCTAGCTTCCTCCTGTAGTTGATTTTTCCCTCTCTTATTTTAGTTCAAATCTTTTTAGTAATTTCATAAAGGTAGTGTTTATATACTGTACAATGTTAATAAAAGTAAATTGTGTAAATTAAATAATGGAAATTGCTTTTTGTATTGCTTTTTTAAAACACCATTTCACTCTTTCCCTCTTACATCTTTTAAAATTTAGAGCAAAAAATCCTCTCCAAATCATTAAAAACAGGAAATATAGGCTGACTTGGTATGTTTCTGTACAGAAGCAAAGTTCTGTTAGAACTTTCTTATAGTTGTCAAAATTAATGTGTTAATACCCACAATTAAACTCTTGCCCACAATGCCCACAATTTACTCCCATTAACAATTCCTCTTAAACACAGCCTAATGAGCTTATAACGGAGGCCAAGATGTTTCAGAAGGTTGATATTTTTTTTATGTGTAATATTTATCATATAACATAACTTTCACTTTCACCCCACGTCTATGCTTTGTCTGTCTGTCTGTCTCTCTCTCTCTCTCTCTCTCTCTCTCTCATGAGTTTCATCATATTCACTACTCTTCCAGAAATATTTACTCAACAAACTAAGAGATTCTACTTCAAAATTCACCAAACTACAATGAAATATCATAATACACTGAAGACAATTATGGTGATGCTTGGTGATGCTAGTGATGCTGGTCAACCATCTTGGTGAAGCTGGTCATGCTGGATGACCAGCGTGATGATGCTGGTCATGGTGGTTCATTAGGACGACCAGTGTCACCAAGCTGATCATCCAGCATGATGGTCAAGTGTTATCATTGTGGTTGTTTAGCTTGGTCAGTTAAACCATGCTTGCAGACAAGCTAAACCATCAAACTTGAACAAAACATACACCAAGCTGTTCAAGAGCTAAGCTGGTCAACCTGTTTAACCAGCTTCGGCAGCTTGACAGTCAGATTTTTTCTGCAGCAGGGAATAGCAAAAGAACCCATCACTGCTTGAACATGATGATTTAGCTATGCAGCTAGAACAGCACTAATTGGTGCAGTATAGGGTTCAAAACCACATGGAAAAGTCTGCTTGATTGAGCCAAATACGTGATGACTTAGCTATGCAGTTAGTACTACAATAATCCACACAGTATATGGCCAATCAACCATCTACAAAAGATATATCTGAGCAGATATCTGGTAAGCATGGATTGACTGATTGATTGATCATTCGCCTGTCAAGCCAGTAACCCTGTCTCAGTTATCTAAGACAGATGTACAAGCAGAACATTAGAATGAATTATTGTTTTATATGATTATCATACACTACCATGATGGAGATCACAGAATACTGCCAATTTCAGCACCTTCAATAGTCACCTTCTCTGTTCTGACACTATGTCTTTTCTGATAGTGAAAGGCAGTCACTCAAAAGTGTGGCATAACACATCTGACAAGTCAGCATGTGTGTGTGAGTGTCACTTGTTTTTTGTAATGTGATCGGACTCCCATGTGTGTATGCATGCGTGTGCTCTTTGGGCGAGCATAATAAGTCTCGAATGTCGGCCCTGTAGTGCATATGATTTCCATTAGGGCTCAAACAATGTATGTGTTGCACATTAAGATCAGTAGCCATGCTCTCTGCTCCAACACAGCAAGAGATATTTCAAAGCTCTCAGTAACGACACGCTTGAGTGGGTGAGTGTTGGCTGAATTATTGCCATGTCCCCTTTAAATTGGATTCCTCTCTCTCTCTCTCTCTCTCTCTCTCTCTCTCTCACACACACACACACACACACACACACACACACACACACACACACACACACACACACACACACACACACACACACACTTTAATCTTGGACAGTGCAGCTTGCCCCCTAGTGGTACTGACCTGAATTGCATAACGTTGGGCAAAGGCAGTTAAAGGCTCAGGCTAAATGAACTGCATGGGGAACATTGGCAGTTTCATCACCTGTATGTAAAAAGCCAAAGTACTTCCTATGTTTTCACAATCATTCAAAACAAAGTTTATTTATTAATCATCTACTGAGCTGATATCAAAAGCAAACACTAATAATAATTAATTAATTAGTTCATGTGAACATCTGGACAGTACACCTCAAAACTAAAGCTAAATCTTTTAAAACTGCCTTAAATAAAGCATTTCTCAGTATACAAAATACACCACACCAGACAGCCTCTGTACTCGGCTGTGTGTGAGTGTTTATAGCATGAGGGACTATTCCCTCTCATATCTTATCAGAGTCGCCTCTAAAGAGCCAAACGGTTGGACAGTGATTCTTTAATCTCTCCTCCGCTTCTCTTGCTCCCTCGTCACATAGATATCATCACAGCCATATCTCTCTCTTTCTCTCTCTCTCTCTCTCTCTCTATCTCACACACACACACACACACAAACACACACACATACACACACACACACACACACACAAATACTTTACGCTCTCCTCACTGTTCTGCCTCAGACGTGTAAAGCAGAACTCTCTGCGATGGCAGTGCAAGGTCGAAAAGGTTATCGGCTTCACCTCCGACCTCGGGCCTCCAAGGGCCCACCCGCATTGTTGCCATGGAGACCTGGCCTTATCACACTCAGCTGAACCTCCAGTACAAGACATTAAACGGAGGTGGTTGATAGGAAACTTCTGGGTTTGTAGATTTGGGCTGATTTTGATTTTTTGCAGCAATCCTGTAAACACCAAAACCCTACTAGAGGGAATAGTCAAGAAATCATACGTTATAAAAGGAGCGCTTTAAAGGGATGATGTTAAGGCACACTATTCACCATGATGCCACTGTAGGACCACTGTTTGGAGAACCTAAATAATATAATGTTGGTCTGTAAAAATGCATGCAATGAACACCAAAAGTGATCTGACATCATATGAATTTGCTCCCCACACCATGACACCAACCTTTCTGGATGTGTGATACGTGACAAAAAACTGTTGATCTTGGTGCTAACCACAGTGTCTCCACACACAGATATGCTGGTGGTCTCCACCAAATCTACTGTGCACTGAAGATGAGTGACTCCATGCCTTTCAGAATGTGGTGCATTTCATGGGAATTCCATGTGTGTATACACACTATTTTAGAGTGTCTTCAAAAGTGACATAGCCTTTTAGATTTGAGACTAAAATCTAGCCTATTCATTTAATGCCACATCTTATTCCATACAAATCATGAAGACCATTCTATACTGCTGTCGTGGAAAATGTACTTTTTCAGGGTCAGATCTGACCCTAAACTGGTATCAAGGTCAAAGTGATGCAGAACTGAATGAAGGTCAGGCCATTATTAAGCTTTATTCTTTCTAACAATAGGTCGGCTGTACTGGCAAATGCTAAAGCAGCATTTTGTCAACTACTCTGAATCGCCACCACACCTGGCTCCTGTACAGGTGTGTGCTCAATAAGGTTGATACTCATGGTGAACTATTTTGGCTTTCACAGGATGTAGAAAGTACACTCTAATCTGTACTCTCTTGCTAAGAAAAGAAGTGGCAGACTTTTGTTACCAACATATTTTTGTAAGCCTCCTATGAAACACGAGGCTATGTTCACTTGTCTTTACCAAGCTAATACACGAAATATTTCCATCAATGCTATCGCTAAGAGGGCTGTGGGCTATCTTTGTGCAAACAGAAAGGTCAGGTCAACATTGTTCACCTCCCTCCTTTATCGGAACATTAAGGTAAACGTGACAGCAGAGCAATCGAGTATCGAGGGTGTTGTTTACCCATAAACTTATATAGCAGTTAAAAAGCTACTAGTCCTTGTTTAAGCAGTCATTATCGAGAGCAAAGCAATGTATACCTCACTAGGTAGCTGATATGTGATGTATAGGGACTTTGTGTGCTGGTTTTGTTAGCTTTTATTGAATGGTTATCAGCTGTGTATCTTTGCACAATCAGACTCAATCAGACCACAGCACAATTAGAAGCACTTTCATAGATTTGTCAAGCACTTGTGCCTCTACATTTTATTCTAGTTATTAGGTTTTTTTTTTGGTGGACTGTCCAGGACGTATTTCTGCCTTTCGCCCAGTGATTCCAGGTAGGCTGAATGAAGATGAATGAATGATGAGTAATTATTAATGTGATAATACATGACCATTTCCAATCTCTTTTTCTCTCTTCGTATTAGACAGGCCATTACATAAGGGTGATATATGTAAATGCTCTATTCTGTTTCACAGCTCTGCACTGTACTGCATTCAAAAAGTAGTTCAAGCTCAAACTAACTGTAACTACAGCAGCCTTTTTAAGGAGTCTATATCAGGGTATATCAGATTTAACTGCTGACAACAAGACCAGGGCTCAAACACAATTTAAGTATCACTGGTCACCGTCTCTCTCTCTCTCTCTCTCTCTCTCACACACACACACACACACACACACGCACACATACATGTGTATATAGTATGGACTAGGTATTGAACAGTTAATGTCAAAGCTTACTTTAGATAAGCAATGGAGATTCAGTTTTTCAAAATAAAGCTGTTTCTGTTTTAATTTCCAAAAAGATAACTAAAGGAATAACTGACAGGAGCGAGAAGCACAACAGTTCCACTGAAACTGTAAACTGGTTGCACTGGAAATGACACTATTAGCCATAGTCACTGAAGCCTGTTTTTGTTTCAGTTCAAAATGGCTACCACAAAGACAATCCTTAGCCTTGACTCTGACGGCTGCAGTCACATGACTGTCTAAAGAGGTTCCTTTTCCTCTTCATTCATCTGTCTGCTCCCTTCATCTCCCACGGACGTGCTGAAGAAAACGGGTGCAGAGTGAGGCCTCATTTACAATGCTTTGGCCTGAGGCGAGGGAGAGAACATATTAGCTACTGGAAAGCACTTCCTATCATGTGAATGTTTGCCCTCACAAAGTTACATGGATGCCATGGTCAGACTGGCTCTGGAAGAATAAGGCATGGCTCTTGCTTGGTTTTTGTGTCTCTGTCTTTGCCTCATCTGTCTCATCTGTCAAATCAGTGTCAAGTTAGAGTGTTATCTATCCTTGTGCTGAGTGTCAGCTCCTTGGCACGACGCCTTGGACACTGTCGGCTATCGCTGATGAGTGTTTATGTCCTGTGTGTGTGTCTGTGTGTGTGTGTGTGAGTGAGTGTGTGTGTGTGTGAGAGGGCAATGTCCCTTGGGGCGACACTGTGCTCCTTCGATTCGAACTGAAAAGAGAGAAACTAGAGGTCAAAGGGTCAGAGTGCATGTAAAACCTTGTAAAACTAAATATGTTCTGAGAAATCTATAATAATACATATGTACTTATAGATTTCAGTGAGTGTCTGTAGGTTTGAATGACTTTAGGTCAATTCTAAATGTATCCTTATGTACATTTGTCAAGTATTGATCTCCAGACTCTACAACAAACTACTACAGACTATTGAATAATTACCAGAATTTTCCAAAAATAATAATATAATAACTAAAATATGACTAATATGCAAGTTATGTAGACAAAGTGAAGCCCATTGGAAGTTTGTTTGACTTGAGCAGTGTTTACTGTACTGTGTGTACGTGCAGGCACACACACATGAAAGCAAACGTATGTGTGTACATATGCGCGAGACTATATGGGATGCACTGCTCACCCTGTGTGTGTGTAATGTCTAAGGGTTCACAAGTCAACAGGTTTCTCTCATCTCCTGCTCATTAGGCTCCAGGACTCCACTCCTGCTCTTGATGTAGCCAGAAGGGCAGAGCTGATTACATTACAATTGTTTTCCCAATGTCTGGACTTGCTGTTCTTCCAGGCCAATGTCACTTCAAAGTTCAGGCAGGTACGAGCACACAAATACACACTATAAAACACTACAATTTCTACCATTTTCACGAAAAAAGGAATGGAAAATTAATATTTACTAATTATATTTCTTAAAAAGAATAAACACGTGGCAGCTTATAGACGTTATCGGCTTGTGCCAAAACGAAAATAACTTCTTTTTTTTTTTGATTCGTTAAAACATCACTTCATCTGCATCTCAGTTAACCTTTCATTGACTGTCTAGAACTCGGCGAGTTGTGCATTTTTTGCTCACTCTGGGACAGAAAATTTATGAGGAATGTTCAATTTTATCATCTCGTCCTACTCCCTTTTTTGTTAAGCTAACTTAAAACAGAGGAAACCGTCGCCGTCATTGGAGGGAGGCATGTGGAGAGTTTTTTTTGCGAATGAACTTTTCCACCGGATTGCACCACAATGCGAGGGCCGGGGCGGCCCCCTTTGTCCTGGCAGGGGAATGATGGAGTGAGTGTGGCCCTAATGGAAGGGTCAGGAAGAGTTCAGAGAGGGAGAGATGGTTAAGGCTAGGCATGCGCACTGGCCCTGGGCCCTCCGGTGCGCACTCGTCCAGCTCCGACAGCTTGAGTGATGAGCGAAGGCCAGCTCGCGCACTCTGCTTGCACTGATCTCACTGCCTCTGCAAAGGCCTTCTGGCGGCAAGCCAGGAGTGTGAGAACTCTTCTCCAAAATGGCCTGTGGACGACAAGTCGGCAAGAAATCGATGGCCTGCAGTTTCGGTCTCCTGCTGTCAGTCAAATCGATCATATTCAGATCCCTCATGCGGGAGTAGGCCGAAAAAAGCTTCTTGCTAAAAGCCTCTTCGATTTTCTATTTCATTTGGCTTCATACCATCATTTGCTGTATTGCCTTTTAAAATTGTATAACATTGTAAAATAATTAATGAAAGTTAGATTCAACTGTGGAATTCAGGTCCATTCACCTGTGGGTTTGTTACATTGTGGATAACATCTATATTTGAACTGAGGCTACACTGTATGACAAGAATACTAGAATTGAGACAACATTACTGTATATTGTGGCTGGAATGAAATGCAATACAGTATATATTAAAATAAATCAGTAAAAAACTTAGATAAACTGAACTAAACAAGACCAAATAATTTACTTGGCTCACCTTGGGTTATCAAGCTACACATGCATCTAAAACTGGAACAGTGTGAAGATTCAGGGTCTTATTCTTATTAGGCTAAAAAGTGAAGGTAATCTCAGAGATTTAGCTAAAACATAGCTAAGTATAATTTACTGTGATTTACTGAATGTTATTGTATGTCCATTAGAAATGACATACAAAAAGATAGGTAGAGAGAGAGTTAGCTATATGAAAACATTTGCACCAGTATCAGCAGTTAAACGGTTAATCTGACTGTTATTTTCTAAAATGAGAATCGAATGACTATCAATTTCCAGTTAAATTCCTAAGTTTCAGACTCATATATATATATATATATATATATATATATATATATATATATATATATATATATATATATATATATATATATATATATATAATTGAAAAGCAGTTTAAAAAGTAGTTTCTCTGCATACTTGGTTAGCCTTCCTTTACCTTGACCTTCAATGGTGAGGACCACCACAGATCAGGTATTATGTGGTTGGTGGGTCATTCACAGCACTCGCACTGACATGGTGGTGTGACATTAGTATGTGTTGTGTTTGTACAAGTGAATCAGACAGTAGTGATGCTGTAGTGTTTAAACCCTTCAGTGTCACTGCTGGACTAAGAACAGTCCACCAACCAGAAATATCCTGCCAGTAACGTCCTCTGGGTAGCATCCTGTGAGGATGATCAACACAATCTGCAGAAGCAGATGGGCTTCTGTCTCTGACTAAGCTAAGCCCTGCTGATGTCGAGAGAGATATCGTGAACAGAAACAGATATCGGAAGTGAAAGTTGCAATAGAGTAACAACATACGTATTTTACACAACATGACTCAGGTTATGCAGTGTTAAGCAGTTCGCAAGAGGTTCGTGCAGCTCCACCGAAGTTGGAGTAGCAGCATTCCAGATTTAGAGCGACAGTGAGTATGTTTCTGTAATGCTTGCAATATTCTGATCTAAATCAGATTGCTCCAGTTTTCTGATTATTCAAATGGCCATTACGCAAACAGTTATATACTCTGTTTTTTTTTTTTTTTAGGATCAGAGCAAGGTCTTGAAATCTGATCTAGGCATTCAAGAAAGATTTGTGAGACTGAATTTTGGCTCAGTAATCACAGATCTCAGCTTCTTTAGATCACTGTCTGTGCACATACTCCTGACTCACTCAACCAAGTACAAACACAGATTTATAAACTGCTGGAAATGGGTGCACAATTCTAAGATTTGGTATGTTAAATTATGTGGATGTTCTTTAAGCGTTAAGAAGTAAACATCTCATTTGCAGGACAGATCTTTTACAAGACACTGCAGATTTGACTAGACAAGCATGGATGTAACACAAAAAACGGTTCGGTTAAAAAAAAGTACAAATATGCACATACTGTTTGTCAAAGCTCTCTTACTCTTTCTTCATGCACAACTGCAAAGTTTCAGCCTGTGATTTACATCAGAGAAGGTGGTGAAGACTGTAGAGGTCAAAACATTGCAACAGTGCATGAACAGATAAGGGAGGTTTAAAGTAAACTGTGTGGACATCTACTTTTATGTTGTATTCTCTAAAGAAACCTCTACTGAAAGGCGCTTTGGGGAACCAAAAGAGGTTATACTGCATAGCTACAAAAATAATGGAGTTCATGCAATCTTTAAGCTTCATTGCAGTGCCCTCACGGTTTTGTAGTAGATGGTACTTCAACTGAAGTCTGCCTGAAGTGCCAGCTACTTCTGATGTTGTCCGGCTCTTTGCCAGCTGGTGTCAATCTGCAAAAAAAACCTGAGGGACATGACAGCAGCACAAGCCTCTAACATTACAGCTTACTGTCGGTCATTGACATGATGACATTTTGCCAGCTTTAAACAGGACATGCAAGACAGGACAAAGAAAGGGAGAACTGGTGTAGATGTGTGAATGTGTGTGTGTGTGTGTGTATGAGGTGTGTGTGGGGATTGTGTGATTAGCCCTTTTAAATGTTCATAATGCTTATCCAAGGGGTGATAATATGATCCATTTAAGTAAGCGCTGAATACACTTTGTAAATGCACCTATGTCACCCATATCTCCTTACGTGTGAGTAACTGAGTGCCTATGAGTGTATGTGTGTGTGTGTGTGTGTTATTAACTCAACCTGAAGGGAGGTCCCCAGCTGTTTTATGGGGCACTATCCATCACCACACACACACTTCTCCCAGACTCCAAAAGCTCACAGCATTGAGCAGACACTGGCGTGTATGGTTTATTATAGAAGCATTAATGTGCTACATTTATGAGTCGGTCAGGACCTGGACTGTAAATCTAGCACCATTTACTACCTGGACCACATATTGCGGTATAATGACTGTGATAATATTCCCGATAATGGGTATGATAATGTTTGTAGCTTTAGTTATACCAAGATCATTAAATGATATAGGCCATAATAGTGCAGGATATATTAAAAAACACACTCACAACAGAGCAAACACTTCCAGTACCAAGACCCAGTCACCTAGATAAACGCAAATCGCTTCATCAGAGAGATTCAGTGAAGTGACCAAGTGCTACAGTTAAAGCACGTTCATCGCCCCCATTTATTCTATAAATCATTCCATTCATTTTGACTTCTGAATTATGATCCATTACATCTTCCTCTACCTCCCCCCTTAAGCTGCCCACCAGCCAAGCACGAAGGTGGCGAGAAGAAGAAGAACGAGCCTTAATGAAGGCTTAGACCGGAGCTCGTCAGAATCCATCGGGGGATGTCAAACCCTAACCGAATGATGAATACCATCCTTTTTAGTCGCCGATAAAAGAAATATCATCCTCGATGTAAAACTGTCGAAGTTTAATTACATTTTTGGCCAGGACGAAAAAGAGCGGCCATCAGACAGTCAGTTCTTTGGAGGGCCTTCAGCGGTACAAGCCTGAGAGGAGATTTCAAATGGTTTCTCAAACGTTAGCTGTTAAAAGCAGATGTCAGTCATATGCTGGCAGCAGAACACAGGTTTTGGTTAAACCTGGGATCGTTTTTTCGGGATTATTTAAGATCATTCAAAGACTTTCTAGATTCTTTACAATATGTGAGAAGGAACTGATGTATCCAAAAACAGAGCATTATTTAGTGAGTCAGGGCAGACCAGATACCAGTAAAAAACATCTAAAAAAGGTAAAAGTAGAAGAAAGTACCACTCGTAGTATTTTAAGTACTATGATACAAAGTTGCAAGAAGCAACTGTGGCTCTACCAAGGACAATGTCTGAAATATTGGTTTGTGAATGTGAATATATTTTCCTTATCAGAACGTAGATGTTCTACACCAATTGTAGGGTTCTTCCTAAGATTTTTACATAATATGGAGGTTGCTTAATCTTTGAAGAGCTCATTCTCAATCACAAATCTGATTCCGTTCAATAGAACACATTTATTTAGTATTTTAATGTATAAAAAGTAATCATGTGACTTTTGGGGTGAATTGGTGATTTGGCTGAAAAATGTTCAGAATTGCTTTTACCAGCCTTTACAACCCTGTCACTTTGAGGGAAAAAGATCAGCTCTCCATTTATTGGTTGGTTTATTGCTCTATGATGGCCACAAAACATAGATTTTCTATGCTAGTCTATACTTTTATAAATATTAACACTTTAACAAGGACTTTTTGCACATATTCCTTTGTCTTACTGGATGCTGTCTTCGCTGGGTCTTCTCAATGTCCAGTTGGCATAGTTTGACAGCTGAAGAGATGAAACGGTCTGGTAAGGCTAGCTTTTAGCCAAGCACCCACTCACTTCACTGGCTTGTCCCTGGGCAACTTGGAAACCTTGTGGCTCTCAGTTCTTCATTCTATGGCACCTTTAAGAATGTATGTAGTCTGTAGGAACAAAAACAGATTTAATTCAGTGTGTAAATCTGTAAAACATTTGTGCTCCTTAGGACACAATTCAATACATTGTGAAATCTGAAATGTATTCATATTCTGAATATATTTTTACAGATCTAAAATATTAGGCTGTACTGTAATGTATATTAAATATCTGAAATAACCCTCAATGTGCATCAATTACTGCTAAAATCATAATGAAGCATAGGCACACGAGTCATTTTATGTTGGTATGCCATGATCAGTCAGACTATGCACCATAATAGAAGTGGAAATGCCACCAGAACATCCCTTAGTTGCAGAATTACTTTGCCCACGTGACATTACATAAACTACCTACTGACAATTCAGGCTTTCTTAAGATGCAGACCTTACCTTTACATGTCACATGTCAATGCCATTCCTATGCAATAAGTGAGTGCACTGTGTTTCCATACTTGTCAAGTGAGTTAGGCAAGTCAGTGGAGTGTTTTGCAGAGTGTGTTGTTACTGTCATCGCAAAATCTGTCAAATTGCAATTTTTTTTTTACAAAAAAAAAACCTCTTAAATGTTACGGTATGTTAATGCTACTAAATTGTCATATCCATTAAACACAAATTTACACACACAGACACAACTTAAAGGGCAGCTGGCAGTACAGAGACGACAGGGTTTTGATATGTTGGAGACAATATGAGAAATGCGAAATGTTAAACTAATATTTTCAGTCTCTGTCTGTGCTGCTGTATAGCATGCTTCCATTTCTGCTTCCAGACCTTGTACTTCATGAGTCTGACTGTCTTTTCACATGGGTGCTTGTAAATGTCAGTGTATTTGTGTGCATGCCCTGTATACATAGAAATGCTCTGCGCAGACAATCCGTACAGTGCATGCACACACACATAAACACACACACACACACATAGCAAATGTGAAACGTATTCCCAATGCACTGTTCATAGATGTAGTGCTGTTTGATTAGAGACAGAAGTCAACGCCTTACCATCGCTGCTTTACATCACACTAATTTTAGCCCAAGTAGGTCAGTGAAGTCATTCCTCCCTCTCTCTCCCTCTCTCTCTCTCTCTGTTTCTCTTGCTTCTTTACAGCAGCAAATGATGAAGGAGAGAGAGAGAGAGAGAGAGAGAGAGAGAGATTTTGCAAGTTATTTTGCAATTATTCATCTAAGGCTGTTTGCCCAAATCATTTTCGTCACTGCAACAAGCCCTAACAAGCAGCATACATGACAGTCTTTAAGTCCAGAAGGGCTGTCCCCATTCTATCTCTCATGTAAAGACACTCTCTCTCTCTCTCTCTCTCTCTCTCTCTCTCTCTCTCTCTCTCTCTCTCTCTCTCTGTTTATTCTCACTGCCTCTCTCATTTCCTATCTTCTACTTTCCAGCCCTCAAGTCTTTTTCTCCTTCTCCCTCCAGCTCAGCAGCCATTTTAACATTTCAGATGATCTTTAACCTCCCGTCTGCAACAGCTAGACACGAGAAGCACTTTGTCATTCTTTCTATTCGTTTACATTTCTTCATCTTGTGCAATCAATCTCTCTCTGACTCTGCAATTTATCTCTCTTGCTCATTTCTCTCTCTTCTCCATACCCCGAAGAATCAAGACCAAAGTTCTTATTATCCACTAACCATGAGGTTCAGTCATATTCATTAGCCTCCACTAAAGGCTAACTGCTCTTTTCATTATTAACACCAACACCTTCACCAGGCTTTCTTCACCAGCCCAGCCCTGTCCACTAAATGGCACAAAATACCCTTAGCATATATATATATATATATATATATATATATATATATATATATATATATATATATATATATATATAAATATGAATAAAATAGACTAGTCAGATAAACTATTCAGCTAATGTAACTGCCTTTTAAACATTAATCAGCCATAACATTAACTCACGAACCTCATGTGAATAGAATAACAGAATAACATTAATTAGCCATATAACAAGAGGTGGGATATACCTGTGAGGCAGCATGTGAACAGTCTGATCTTAAAGCTGATGTGATGGAAGCAGGCAAAGTGTAATGAATGGCTAGGTGACTGGGTCAGAACATCTCCTAAACAGCAGGTCTTGTGGGATGTTCTTGGTATGCAGTGGTCAGTGCCTACAAAAAGTTCTCTTAGCAAGGACAATCGGTGAACTGATGAGGGGTAAGCATGTTCAAGAGGCAGTGATGCGTGTGAGGAGTGACCGCCAACCTGTGTCATCCCTCAGAAGAGCTACAGTAGCACGAACTGCTGGAAAAGTTATTGCTGGCTGTGTCTTATGGAGTCCATGCCTCGGTGGGTCAGAGCTTTTTGTAAGATGAAGGAACCTGCACAATATAAAGTTTATGACTTATGGCTGATTGCTAAGGCCAGGTTGGTAAAGCCACATAAAAATGTCCATGCTTTATAACAATATGAATGCAGTAAATCAGATATGGAGCTTTTTATGCATGTGAGAAGTTGTGTAAATTGGCAAGAACAAAATAAAAAATACCAGACGTTTCCTTTGTTTACCTTGTTTAATTATTCATGGATAGATAGATAGCTAAACAAGATTCATTGTTACTGTAATAATTACATCACAATATATAATAATATGCTTTTATATGCATACTATAGAGATCATTAGGGTTTCACATTTGAACAGATAAAAAAAAATTCAACAAACTCAATACCAACATTTTGTTATTTATTCAGTGTGATTCACTTCAGTCTGACTATGCTGGCTGTACTGCCATGCTCTTATAATCATAATTAAAAAGCCTTTTGTGCTGTTAGTGGTATTTTGCTACCTCTGCTGAGTTCTAATGCTCTCTGTACTGGACTGGGAGTGATGGACTGAGTGTGGATCATGTTAGTGACATTCAAAGTCTTTACTCTCTTTCTCCAAGCTGCTTAGTTTTACATGTTTTACAGAAACTTTGGCTGAGTTTGATGCAGTGCACATGATGGTCATAACCTGTCTGAAAGGTGCATAACTGGAATCCATTTGTTTTCATTAGCATACAGACTACAAATGTTTGTTTATCGCTGGAATAAAGAATGTGATAGGCTTCAGCAGCAGTACAGCTATATTCCACACTGTTATGATTAGATGTTGCCAGCTATTTCCCAGTTCTCCTGCGTGCTACATTGGCAGTAGCGGCAGGCATGTCACTAACATTAGCAGCAAGGACTCAGCTTTTAGGCTATCAAATAGATAAATTAGGAGTTTGACGTGGCAGCTTTGTCATTTGCCACATTTTGAAAAATGTAACCACAATTGAGCTCACCACTGACCACTGTGTGTTACACGTATATAATGAAATTTGGCACCAATTAATGTAAGTGCAAGGTTGTAGTTTTAGCATGGATGGAGGTGACGCATCCCCACCAATATCCAGCAATAATTGAAATGTCCTCCCCAATAATTTAATTTCTGGTCATAGAATTAGAATGGACGGATTGATGCGTCCCCACCAATATCCAACTAATTGTCCCTATTACATCGCACCCCACCCTGTTCTCGACTTGCAAGATGGAAGGACCTGACTTTCGCCACCACCCACCAGATCCCCCATTCACAACTTGTGTTCCCTGTCCCCACCATTGTTAATAGCAAATATACGCCCTTGCTGATGTGAATCAGTACATGGTAGTACCAACGTAATTTTGTTGGTGCCTTTAAAGGTACCAATTTCAGTACAGATCTCTAGGGCTGAGTACTATCTGAACACTGACCAAAAGTACGTTTCAATACCAAGAGAGCACAATTAGTACTGTTTAACTGGATTTATTGCAGTTAATGTTGATTTTGTTTTTTTGAAGAAGCCATCACTGGTTCTTTTTTCTACCCCAACTTATTTGATAAAAGAGCAAATAAATATCTTGACATATTGTGTATTTCTCTAACTATCCTGAAAAGTGATTATATTTTCCTTATTGCTCACCTGTAAATCAGACATTTATGAATGAAAGAGAACTTGCTTATCTGCTCCTAAAGATTGCAACACAAACTAACTGTTCTATGAATTACCCAGGCTTGTAACATTTTCCAATTTAACATTGATATCTGAACAGAAACAAAAACATAACATATTAAACATTCTTTATGTGTCAGCAAATGATCATCTTTTCAAGACTGGAATCACTGCCACTGAATAAGAAGATGAAAACACGGTTTATCAAGGTGCTGACAATCAGGCCTACACCACCCAAACAATGACAGTGTTCACTATCAGGCGTTATTAAACAGTTTTCTCTAGTCTAGTGTTCACTATCATGCATTATTAAACAATCTGTTCCAGGCTAGCTAACAGAGCAGACCACCTCAACCACAAGGCCCAAGAAGTCAGAGCGCCAGAGTAAGAATGCAGAAGTTTGACAAGTTTAACAATACACTGTACAGACCTGTGTAGATACACACCACAGAGATTGTCATATTAACTGCTGCTGTCTAACTCAAGTCAAGGGTAATTTTACCTTATATCCAAGTCCAGTATTAGCAGTATTATGTGGTATTTTCCATTGAATGATAAAGTGTTCTTTACCTGACATTGGCCAGAATATATAATATAATATAAAGTGTATCTTCATAGAACAAGTTGGTAACAAATCACCAAATGTTTTTACTGTGTGCTCTGAGAATCCTCCCCAATTACAGAAGATTCCTTCAGTAATACCAGAGCAACACCTGCACTCTGGAGGTTCTGAAGGAATGGCTGCTTGTTGTAGTTATGTAATCAAGATGTTACCCAAACAGCATAATATTATCTAGCATTGATCAACACAGACAGCAGTAATAACTGATAATATGTATGTGCAATGCTTAGTGTTGCATTTGTTTACTAGAGGTTCCCAACACTACTGTGACATCAGTGCACCAGGTATGGACATTGTCCAACATTGGTACAGCAGCAACAGCTTGCTGGCTTTAGGTCTCATCCAACATTGCTACTGCAGATTGAGACACTTGCTTTGGGCCTCGTCCAACATTGCTACCACAGTATTAGACCTGTTCATTCTTGACGTCAAGTCAAATGAAGGTAATTCTTCCACAGAATTTGACAGCATTTTGTAAAATCGCATGCTACTAATGCTATTTATAAGCGTTAACATGGTGATATATAGTGTATCACACAAAAGTCATGATATGAAATTTACATTAATTATAGATTATATGAACGAAAGTATTGGGACACTTGCACATTGTTTCTGAAATCAAGAAAAAAAAAAGATTTATTATTAAGTATACTCCAGTGAAGCATTATTGGTTTTATACCCTTAAAATCCATGCATGGCATTAGGCATGAGGTGAATGGTTCATGTATCTATTCCAGAGAGTCTTACTCTCTTGGAAGTGCTTCTCCTCAGGGCCAAGACAAGTTGTATGTATGCATTTGCACATGTGTGTCAGCAATGGGTGCAACATAATGCAGCCAAATGCACTCTATACTAATGCTTTATTTTACTTTAAACATCATAAATAGAGTGATAAACAGCTCCACCTGGCAATATTACATTTTAGAATTTCAAGTATCAAATTATTCATCATAATCTGAAACTTGTGACAATGTGACTTTCTGCTTAGTATCATTAACCCTTGATTTATTATTAACACTGTTACCTAATACCACAATTCAGAGTGTAGCTGAAAGCAGGAGAATGAAAGGGTTTTATCTAATTAACACTGAAGACATGCTTTTTTTTATCAATCCCTGAATACAAAGTGTGTGTGTCTGTGTGTGTGTGTGTGTGTGTGTGTGTGTGTGTGTGTGTGTGTGTGTGTGTGTGAATGTCTCTGACCCCAACTAGCGACAGCTACATGTAACTAAAGCTTGAGATAAATGATTGTCTGCAAAGCAAAAGCTCACATTATGCTCCCCACAGAGGCTCACTAAAGTCCAGCCAGCACATAAAGCTAAGCCTAAAAAGCCCACTTTAAACACAGCCATAAAGCAGAGAAGGCAACAAGCGTTCCTTCCGCTCCCAAACCCACAGTTTGACTGTGGGAGAAAAAATATGAAGCTTGCGGCAGCCGCTTGAGTGATGACGCCAAGCTAAATCACACTACTTCCTGTCGTGGCCCTTGCTGTGATGCCGGGGTCGTGAATTATTATGATGCATTATTACACTCCAGCGCTACATGACATCACGTTGTCTGCCAAATTATGCCTGAGCGATGGTTTTATCTCTTTAATTAATCTTGCTAATTCATATGTCGACTTTCTGTTTTTGAGCCATGCTGAATTTGTAAGCGCTGGTACACACAGATGTTGGCTGATCCACAGAAGTCTCACTTTTGCATTGTGGTGCTTCAGTTTGTTTGATGAATTATGGAGGCCCGGGTTTCAGATCCAGGTTTTTATCCCACCAGTTACAGGCGGCAGATGTGATGTTTGGAGTGTGTGCGAGTATCCTTTTAACTGCATGTCTGAAAGTGTGTGTGGCATCCGTGTATATGCATCAGGCTCTCCATTGAGTGTGTTGTTTTCATGGAGCTGTTATTGTAATCTGATATGTCAGAGGATTCATGGACAGTTTATGGCCTTGAGTAAAGAAACCAAGCACGCTGCACTGCCCCCTAATGATCAGAGCACGCAATAGCAACAGAAATATATTCCCATCCCCCTTCTAAGTTTCAACAGACAGATCTCAACACTGCAGACGATTCAGGTGTTTATAGTGAGAAACTGATTATTTAATCTTCTAATAGTTTAGAATATCTTAAAATACAACAAAAAGCTACCTGCATTCCAAATAAACCACTTTCACATGTCATCCCATACATAAGTCACATTTGAAGTGCACTTAAACCATCTACATATAGGAACATATTCAAGAACATACACTCCATTTACTTGCCCACTCACACTAATACAAAAAAACCTCACTCTATAAATATTACAATCATCTTTCTCCTGCACGCAAATGTCACGATAGCCCTCACACACACTGTAGGCTTATACAATTAAAATATAGTGATACCTCCACCACTCCCTCTCGTCCATCATTTCCATCCACTTCCAGTTCCCTGCAGTTCATCATACAGTATTTATTTATCTTCCCATGACACTTCAGAGACTAATGCCTAGCTCAATCTAATGCTAATAATGGGCAAATGGAATTATCCTGCATTTGCATGGCACAGATGTTTTGCATGCTACATTCAACACAATACTGACATATAAAGCAATGAGGGATGGGCATTATATGTGCAGTATGTTGAGTGATGCATAGTGTTCTAGTATGCAGTCATACATTCTTAAAGTAACACACTTATTGTATGCATGCCATCAATGTGTCATATTTCTCACCACACTGCAAAATACAGTAGATCTCCATGGAGACACCACAGTAACTGGGTCACCCGTGGTGGGGACATGTATGTGTGTGTATGTGTGTGTGTGTGTGTGTGTGTGTGTGTGTGGCACAGAAGTGACCCACACTGTTATGACAGCATGTCAAATTATTAAAATAGAACCCTGACATGTCCGTTTATGCCAATGTAAGCACCCAACTGAACATTACTCCAGTGCAGTACACACACACACACACACACACACACACACACACACACACACACACACACACACACACACACACACACACAGTCTATCTGCCTAATACTGTGTAGGTCCCCCTTGCTACCAAAACAGCTCTGACCAATAATGCATGGACGCCTCAAAACTTCTGTAGTGTGTCCTATGGTAACTGGCACAACAATGTTAATGGCAGATCCTTTAACTTGCGAGATCCTGTTAGTTGCGAGGTCTCCGAAGATCACATGAGTTAGCCTGGCATCAGTTGTTTGTTCTTGTCCTTGGACCTCTTTAGGTAGCTACTGACCACTGCATACTGGGAACACCATAAAGGATCTCTCTGATTCAGTCCTCTAGACATCACAATTTGTGCCTTGTCCAAGTTCAAGAACTGGCATCACAATCTCCAATCCATTGACAGGCTCAACTGTAAGGAGATGATAAAATGTTATTCCCTTCACCTGTCAGTGGTTTTAATATTAAGGCTGATCAATTTATTAAACACTTGTATAATCAAATTACTACAAGGTGCCCAATGAGCATGAACAACTTGTATACAAGCCTTATAGCATGCACTGACCTTTCATACCTAATAATATCCAGGGCTGGACAATATATCATAAATATCAATATACTAAAACAATTTTCTAAAAGATATTACACTAATCTATAATCCAGAGCTGGGTCAGTGAAATACCATAACGAGTGTAATTGTCTTATGTTTATTATGAAGAAGTTCTGATAATTTAACATTACACTTGATAAGGTTTTCATCATATTGTATTCTATATAAACATTTCTCTTAAGCATACGGAGATGTGAGTTTTTTAGTCACGTCACACAGCAATCTGATTTTGTAAAACCACAGGCTAAAACCACAGCAACATAAAAATACATTGCAGCAGTCTGAAGTGTTGATGCACATTCATGAAAAATAGAAAGGCAATTCATCAATTACTCATAGCATCAGAGTTCTACTTTCATGTATCCATTTCTGAAGCATTTAGTACAAACAGGGCTGAGCAATAGATTGTAAATATATATATATATTGAAATATTGCATCTGATATGTGGGTTACTATCTGCGTGCAATTTAATTCCAATAAAGAACGAGCATGGGTTTTTTGTTTCCAGAGAGATGACTCTACTGAGTACTTATTCAAATTATATAGTTTTAACATTGCAAAGTTAATATTGCAAAGTTAATATTTAAGTGTACAGCATGATGTTGGTGTTATAATTAATTACTGAAACTTTATATTTTAAATATACTTTATACTTTGTTTCTTAATGACAGTTTTTCTTATTTCTTAATCAAAATGAGATATGAGTTTGTATTCATATCGCCCAACCCTCAGTACAAACACGTGGGGACCAATGCTTACACCTCTATCTGATCCTATGAAGTAGTACATTCTAATTGCATTCAGTGTAGTTAAGAACAACACTGCAACTGGCTGACAAATACATCACTGATTAAAGGCCAGCTGATTTGCTTTTAAATGCAGCCTTGACATTTGTTGGTTTGTGCAGGCTTTTGACATATTCAAAGTACCAGTCAGGAACATCTGCAACTGGCAGATCAGATTTAGATGCATATGCCATTTAGATGCATATGCCTTGGCTCAGTTTCTGCTACATGCAACTTTCATTCAGTGCAGGTAGGGACAACAATTCAATACATCAATGACGGAAGACCACTTGATTTGCTTTTAAATGTAAGCTTGACATTCGTTAGTTTTTCCGGGGTTTTGACATATTCAAAACACCAGACAGGAACATCTGGTACACTTGGTAGAGTAGCCAAGGCATCATTTCTACAGTAAGCAATCTTACCTAAGCAGAATGACAGTTTGAGTTCAAGGTAAGGTGAAGAAAATGGTATCTGCTAATTATATATCAATATGAACAGAAATTCAATTGAAGTTCACAAAAACCACCACACAACATGATTCTTATGATTGGCAGTAGGAGTAGGCAACAGAGCTGCATGGTATTTCGAAAAAAAAATGTGATTTATCCCATTCTCTAAACTTTGTTAAGAATCTGAATGAACCACATGGAAATTCTCAAGATCCCCCCCTTCTACTATCCATTCACAATGAGTGATTTTTTTGTTTTTTGCTTTTCTAAGATCTATGCCTGCATATTCGCGCCATCTCAAACATACTGATCATTCTTTTCTGTAGTTTCCCTGGAGATCCATTACAACAATATCAACTGCTATGTGTTAATGAGAAGTGCTTCCAAATTAACTAGCACTTGCATATTTATTAAGTCTGCTCAATCAAATCATACTTCATCATTATGCAGAGGTGAGATCGCTGCTGAACTGTGACCAGGTTTGGGTTATCAGATTTTGGGTGGGAAATGCTTGTCCTCGATGAGTGAGAAAGAAAGAAAAACTTCTGTCATTAATTAAACCTTAAGTCAACACCGGTTCTCTGTGTGAGACCTGTTACGTCTTTACCTCCACACAAAAAATGGCCTGGGGAAAAAATGGGTCCAATATTGTCAGTCACAAAGCAAAAAACACACATTGCTCCGCTCCTTGACGGCTTGCCTGAGCGAGTTCAGTGAACGGCCCATCCAAACAGGACTTTGGCAGGCTTTGTTCCTCCCGACTCATACCTACAGGTTGTTGTTGACTTTCCTCCAAGCCCCGATCCCTGTATTTATCCAGGGCGTCTCGCTCAATGGTGTTTTTCTTTTTTGAATCCCGTCTTTTCTTTCGTCATGCACCTTTAATGAGAGGGTACAAGTGCTCGTTGACCTCCCTTAATGAGTCACGCCAAACCACTGAGCCTTAGAAAAACTATCAGAATAGACCTGCGATGATTATCGTCTACCGCATTCTCTCGGATTAGCTACACCGATGCCACTCAAAAGCACATTTACTTCATCACAGCAGCGGCGCATTGTGCTTGTAGATTTGGCAGCCTTATCCATGAACAAGCACTAATGAATAGATAATAGGGTCATCTTTTTGCAGACAGGGTGGGTCAAGAAGAAGAAGATTAAAGCTAATTTATTTTTCATGAACAATCTATATAATTCATCCCTCACATTCTTCCATAAATCTTTCAAGACTTTCAACATGTAACAAGACAATACTGGTTATCTGACTTGCAGTGTGCAATTAGACGCTTATGTAAACAGACTCTTCCTATAAAATATATGAACCTAATTAGAGATCCACAGTCAATCAATAATGCAATCCTGGACACTCTTCAACACTATGAAACTTCTAATTATAGATGATTACAATAAAATTGAAAAAGACTATTGCAATGATAGTTCAGGTCTGAAGTTCTAAAAATGAAATGTGCAACATGAGAATGAAAAAACATTGTGTATTATTGAAAATGCACTCTTTTAGCACCTGAGCTGAGTCGACATTCCAACAGGCTTCATGGTGTACTGTGTGGGAATAATTTTGGGTAAGCCAATAGCTATGGAAAGTGTTAACTGCAAAATTCATAACACAACAGTAAGACAAAAAAATGATATGAATCATCTTGTGAGTTTTGCCAATATACTGACAAAATTTCCAAAACACATCTAAAAAAAAGTGCAGTGAGTCCTCCCTTCCAAATAACAATAATACTGGAGGCAAGACATGAGTTTGCGGAGGACTTGACCAAAAGATGATATGTCCATTCATGATGAAAGACTATAAAGATCCTCATCAGGCTTCCTGGGCTCTGCAATATATACATTCAGTTCTTAGACAGATCCATGACTAATGCTCTAATATTCCAATAAAATACACACATCATCAAAAACGTGTTGCACCCAGAAGGAATCAACCAATTGCATTACACAATTGCAATGGTGTCGTATCAGACTGTCATGGAATCGGTCAGAATTGCATTTTAGCTGAATGGCCCTTTCACTAAAACTATGACTGCTTACAACTGCTTATAACATATTTATTTATTTATATTTATATAAATAATCTAATAAATATAGTGTTAGCTAATCTCTGTACAATTGTATTTTAGCTGAATGGATTCCATAGGGCCCTATTTATATGACAACTGAATTAAGGTGTTTCACCCATATGTGTCCAAAATACAATTTACAAAAGGATATCTGTACACAGTCTCTACTTTTGTCACATTTCCCTCCATCTCTCCAGACTCCACGCAGTCGCTGGTCAATCCAAGGGTGAAAAAATACAAGCATTAAGACAGTGCAATCACTCAGTAGATAGATATGTATGCCCTGGAGTTCCGTACTATATCAGCAAGCACTGGATGGAATGAAATGGTGCTCATAAACAGATTCCTTCAAAGTTTAAATTCGAACTGGCTTGTTGAGACTGTGAACTCTCTTGGACGGTATTGATTCCATGTCCATCCATCCAGGTCAGTTATTGAACAAGTACATCAAGGAACTGTAAGGTCATCCTCTCAGCAAAGCCGAGCCTTTCCTAGTCAAAGTCATCCTATGGAGCCCATGGAGGTGGACACCTGTTGTCTGTCACTTGAGGAACGCCTTGGTCATCTCTACAAAGGCCTCAGTTTGAACTGTGGTGATTCCAGCCACATAAGGCATGACTGCAACAGGAGACCACAGTACGTAAAGGCGTACAACCAGCGAAAGAACATGGAATTCTTTTCAGTGCTGCTGTGGTGAGTGTCTCTACTTGAACCCTGGTTTCATCATCCTTTTTCTTACCTGTAACTGTAAACTTCCAAGATGTGTCAGTTTGTGTTTCAGCCCTCCTTGACTCCGGTGCTTAGGGGACCTTAATTCATCCTCACCTAGTTAACAGCCTACACTGTGCTGTAGAACCCCTGAAGTTCCTTCTTAAGATGATCGCCTTGGATGGACAACAATTAGGAGGAGCTCCTATCACACAACAACCCTCTTATTCACCATCCAGACCAGCTTTATGAGGAACTACCATTTCTCATCACCCCCTGATCTGAATACGCCCTCATTCTAGGGATACCATGGTGAGAGAGACACAATCCAGTCATATCTTGCTCCCAATGAGACATTGGTTTACCTGTCTGTTACAACTGTCTTGGTTACCTTACTGTCCCACGCACCGTCTATGTTATGCTAAGCTTGCTTTTTGTTCTGCATCCATGTCCTGAGGTCAGAAGTAGTGCAGATTGTCATTAAGTATGCAGATTTGATGGAGGTATTTAGTAAAGAAAAGGCCACTGATCTACCTCCACATAGCCCCACTGTGCTCTCAAACTCTTAAACGGTATTCCCTTACCTAAGTCCTGTATATACCATCTCACTGAAGAGGAAACAAAAACCATGAAGAAGTACACAGAGGAGGCTTTAGCCCAAGGTTTAATTCATCCATCCACATCACCTACAGCTTCAGGATTCATATATAGATCACTGGGCTTTAAATGACGCTACTAAGAAATATGCCTGCTTGTTGCCATTCATTCTGGTGGTGCTGGAACAATTCTGAGGTGCCAGTTATTTCACCAAACTAGACCTCTGTAGTACATTCAATCTAATCTGCATAGGAGACGGAACTGAATGGAAAACAGCTTTTGTCACCACTAAACAACATCATGAATACTTGGTTATGAACTTTGGTTTGGCTAACGTACGTTTCATCTTCCAGTCTTTCATTAATGACACACTAAGTTGGGTAATTAATCGATGATATCAATGATGATATCTCTTCCAGTATTGTGAGAGACATTAAGGGAGGATGTACACTGCTTCAGATTTATACTCAGTGAAAAACCCCATAAACTGTACCAACTGGAAAGCTCATGCCACTGCCCAAACCGCTTCTACCTACTGTCAGATCGGGGTACCCAATTCACATCCAGAGTATGGAAAGTACTGGTTTGTTTCACCCGTGTTCCTGTGTATAATAAGCCCATCTCTTTGTCTCTTCTGTACCATTTTTTATTTTTCCCTGTGTATGACCTGTTTTCCATTTCTGTCCGACTATGATTTCTTCCTAGCCCAGTTTATTTACTTCCCGGTATTGGATTCCTGCCTGTTTTTAGCATTAGCATTGCTATTAAAGTAGTTCACTGTGATCCCTCAAAATAACTGCAAATTAGGCAGAAGAAGGTCAATACTTATCAGATGGACACTGACAACCTATAATAAAATAATCTAGAGTGCTTCCATACTGACGTACTGGTGAAGTCCACAACACGTTTCAGTGCTGGTCATATATTTTTATAACTTTCATGATTTTTATGGGAGTAGAAGTGCACACCCTATAAAGAACATGACTTCTTACTACCACACCTCCCAAGGTAAAGCAAATCTCATCTGAACAGTGCTTTATGTTGTACTCTTTAAGAAAGGCCTCTGATATTTTAAGAAAATTTTCCTCTCTAAAATTGGTGTTGAAAGGCTTCTTTGGAGTCGTGCCTAAGACTAATCATTTCAGACTCCCTAAAGAAGGCATCTTCTGCCCCTAGTGGGAAATCTGAGATAACAAACATCTTGGTGACTTAAGGAGCAAGTTATCCTGACTTTGAGAAACAAAACCTAACAAATATCCCACTGCAAGAACATATCCGATTGCAAGAATGGCCAAATATGTGGTCAGTCCATATGAAATACTGCTGCAAGGACGTTTCTCTCACATTAGAGGAGGTACATTTGTAATGGCTCATCACAGTTTCAAGTAAGGTGTAGAAGAATGCATGAGGAAGCTTCTTAACTCTAATTGAGTGATGCAGATAGCAACATTTGTATAGCTGCTCAGCTGCCCTTGATAATAAAAAAAAAAGGAGAATACCTCATCGTCTTTGCTAACAGAGCCCTGAGGACAGATCTGCCAGACCACCCAACATCTGCCGTGAGCTAGAAGCCATTTCATTGGGGTTTTCTCTTTCACTGCTCTTTTATTCAGTCCCTTCATTTTTGTCTCTCGTTTCCAAAGCCGCAGCATCCCTCAGGATGGCTACATGAGCACGGCCCGCTGAAATGTGGAAAAGGCTTGATGTTTTCATTTAAGGGTTTTTTTTCTGGATACCTTTCAGAGGGATTGTGCCCTGGGGAGGATGCAAGATTCCCCCCGCTTAGCATATGCACGAGCCGCATCGTTAATCATTAGCATTGGAACATACTCATCCTCACTATAGTTTTACACACAGTAGTCACTTTTTTAATTCCCTGGGAAAGGAGAGGTGACAGGAATTTGTCTACCAGAGGGAGGAACTGCCACCATGGAGAAAAAGCAAGAGGAGTGTGGAGAGGGGGTGCAGGGTACTGGAGGACTTCACGAAAGACATGGGAAAGTCTGTATTGCTGTCCCAAAGCTAAATATAACTCCTTGTCTTAGATTCTCTCTATTCGCATTCATCTTCCTCATGAGTTTTAGTGGAACTGTGGGGCCATAAGTTTCAGCCTTCCTGACATGCGTATACTGTGAAAGCTGGAGGACGTTCAAATCACAGCCTCTCCCACCAACCAGTGCTCTCCAGTCAGCCTTTAGCCAGACTTTACAGCAACAGAAAGCTGGAGTATCTGATCTGTGGTCAGGTCAAGGAACGCGCACACACACACACACACACTCCCAAGAGGGCTATTACTGAGCTGTCTGACTGTCCCACACTGCCCCTACAGGTCAGCCTAGATTCTAGCATGGTAAACCTCATCCAAAAGCACTGATTCAGGCTCAGTGTTTCTATTTTCCTGATAACACTCTTAAAAAAAATTCTGGACAAACAGGCACGTTTTTGGTCTTTAAGTGAAATGCTAAAATCTTGATAGGATGAGAACAATAATCACTGCAACACTCCAAACACAGCCACATGCTTGGATGCTCTCCAAGCCAGAAGACAGATTTACTGCTCATTGCTATAAACATTTGATCCGAGGCAAGTTTTACTTGCTTTTCAGTCGTAACTATTAGGTTTATTAAAGTGATCATAAATCATAAGCTTGGCTTCTGTATCTCTGCTGAACACTATATTTCCCAATAAGACACAACATTCTGCAACAAGATACAGCAAATTTAATAGTTGGTTGTTATTATCATTATTATAGCAGACATTCTTTAAGGTCAATATATGATTTATTTATGGCATGGCTAAATACATTTCTTGAGTTCATAAAAGAACCATGAGCAACATATACTTCAGGCAATTAGCACTGTGTTCTACTCTCTGAAACAAATCCACAAGAGCACTAGTGTGGCTTGTTCATGCTTTAGGTTACCAAGTTACTCTAGACACATAAGATCATGTCAAATAATTATTCATCTCCATGTTTTTGGCAATGTCAAACGCTATTTACAATCTACTGCAGACTGTGCTGCTCAAAAGTTTAGAATCAACTGTAATAATAAGTTATTTAATATGCAGTAATAATTCATAGTGCAGATTTCATGTAGATGTTTCATTCTAAATATAAAAGTTCTGAAAAGTAATTTAAAGTTAAAGGTGCTTTGCTAACAAATATAAATGTATTAAATTCATAAGTAGTTGAATGTAACAGTCTATTTAGATCAATTTTCCACTTTAAGATCACTTAAAACAAAACTTAATTATTGATTAACTGGACCACATTTAGAATATAAATCATTGTACTATGTTTTGAATTGTGTTAGCATAACAGTTGTCAAGAATCTGATGCTATTGGTGTACTGTGTCTGCGTGACAAAAATATTTGAAATTTTCTTTAAATATGGGGATGTGATATTTTTATCATATCACCCCCCTTGAGGATTGTACAACGACATAAAAATATTCAATTGTGCACAACATTTACTTGCAAATAAAATACATAAATACAATCCTGACAAGCCCAAATTCCACTGGGCAAAATACTGATATATATATATATATATATATATATATACACACAGATAGTGCTGCTGTATGAAAAAGTAAGGTCAATCAAAACCCTTGCTTTTAGCAGCCACTGGTGTGTCTGTGTGCTTGTGTGTGTCTGTAAGTAATCACTTACATGACTGTTCAGGGGTCAAATTAACTTACCATCTTACATTACCGAGGCCCCCTGTTCTGTTTGCATAAGCCCACCAGTCCACAGGAGCTTTATTCCGGGGTTCCACGTTCACCCCGAGACAAATGATGACTTTGGGAACTCACGGACAGTTGTTTATGCAGAGAGGCCATAATTCATTTCTTGGTCAATCAGGGCTGAGATAAGAGCTGAATAATGGGCAGAAAATACTGATGATATCTCTAAAGCTGTTTGCCTTAAACGCTTGTTTTAGAAACAAGGCAAAGAAAAGAGAGAAAAGAAAATTGAGGAGGCAGTGCTTCTCTTATCGGCTTGTGCTTCCAGAGTTAACAAACGCAAAACAAATACTTGAAAGGCAATCAATGCTTTGCAGTAAAAATGGCTCTGAAGGAAGTAATATAACACCCAGCATGTAATTCTGCAGATACACGTGTGGTCCTAGCATGCTTAATGTAATAAATGGTTCCATTTGTTAGCATTTAGGAGCTTTCAGAGGGCAAAAAGCAACAGCTTTAAGTGTCTGAAAGGCTTGTTTTGAAAAAGCACACAAAGGTCATTATGCTGTAATATGTCTGGGTTAAGCAGGCCTTCTTATAACACTTTATCCACATTCGACTACAATTAGATATTTACTGACCACCTTAATTTCTCAAGTGCACTCTCACAAACAAAATACACATACACACACACGCGCACACACACTTATCTCACCTGTGCCAGACTGCTGTTCAGAGTGTGTGTATCGGCACGGATGCCATTAGAATTCAGCGTGTCCCTCTGTCCCTTGGCACATGGCCTTATTTAAGATTAAAAGAAGCTGAACCCAAAGCACTTAATTAATGATGCCAATTACTTTAGGCTACTGAACCAAGAAAAGTTGAACAGAAAAGAAAGTTGAATGATGTCTTTAATGCAGAATAACGATGAGCTATGGAACAGACTTGCTTTTAGAAAAAAAGTGAAGAAAAAAAAAAAACCTTAGAAAAAGAACTACTAACACCACATAAAACCTTTGACTTTTATACAGAATAATGATAATCATTCACCTGACTCCTGGATGACAGTGATACTCTAAGACAGGGGTTCTCCACCTTTTTCACCTCAGGGTCCACCTGTAGAAAGCCTAATAGCCCACAAGAATTGTATACTTTTTAAGTAAATGTGTTTTTGTATTTTACTTTTCAAGAGTCAACATTTAAAATAGAGAACTGGGTTCTTCATGGAAACATGTCTCAAATGTACCTCACAGAAATTAGCAGTAAAGATGTGTTGTTAACATCAGATGACACGTCTTGTTGCAAAATGTGGACTTTAGTTTTGTCTGAAACCTGTCTCTAAATGTCAGACAGACCCAATCTGTCTGCTTATGCCATCAGACATCTGATATAGTCTGGGTTGTACTGGCAGAAGATTTTTTTGCATTTCTGAGAAACACTATTAATGTTTATATTTTGAACACAACCTCTAGATGTTTACAAAATCAGCTCAACATAGACCATTATGATTTAAAGTACCATTACCACAAAGTACATGTATTACTGCCTGCCGTGATGATGGGTTAGGTTGAGAAACCCTGCTACATGCCTTATTCCTGTAAAAAAATAGATCGCTGTGAGCAATTTTATACAGTCATAGCTGTAGAGCAGGTCAGAACTTCCCTGGGACCCACATCAAATTCTGATAAGGGCCCCCTTTCAATAATTTAATTTGACTGTACTGAGCATACAGGCTTTTGCAGCAACAATTAGCATTCCTCCATCTTGTTTTCTTGCTTGTTTGCCAGAGACCAGCAAGCCATATCCTAAGTTCTTCAAGTGCCTCATGCTTCACATTTTCATAAATTTGTAGGGTTAATCAGAAAATCTGAATTAACAGCAAATTTCTTAATCACACTGTCTCTTTCTCTACACAAATTTCATGTAATTTCAGTGTGGCTTCAGCTTTAGCTTTATCTAGGCATACTTGAGATAAAATGAGCTACCAGTAGTGGACTAGAGCCCAGTGTTTAAGGCAAAGATTAAGGCTAGCTTAACCAATCTGTTTTCGGACCTATGCTCTGTCTTTCTCACCTCTGCGGTCAAGTGCTCCTCTTGTGGCATCCTTCCTTTCTTGTCCTATCATAACATGCTGATAAAGTCCTGTCAAACAGTTGCTCTCTCTATCTCTTTCTCTATTTTTCTTTTTTTTTGTCTTTTGACAGCAGTTAATTAAAGTTAAAGTTAGAAAACAGTCCAATGTGGACACCCTGGACACCTCTGTGCACTCAGATCCTTTGGGAATTATGAAAATGGGAGGGAAAAGGGAGAAACTATAAAATAGAAGTTTTCTAAGGCAAGATCTGAGAAAACAAAGCAAAAATATATAACACAAAATATAATTGATATATGTTAACCTGAGAGATACCAATATTATAATATTACAATTCTAAGTAATAATAATTAGACTGTCCCAGTGAAAACCATGTCTTTTAAAACTTATTCCACGAAGGCAATGAAAGAGTTAAACAGTTCAGCATACACATGCCAACATTCTTGTTTGCTGTACTGCCCCCTACTGGTTCCTTGCCAGAACTTCACACTCTTCTAACCACTAGTGGTTTCTGTGGCTTCTGCCTGATTGGCTGCATCTCCTTTAACAACTGAAAGACCTCTAGATTGTGATGCACCACTCAGGGTTTCCTAGATGACTCATCTTAATTTCCAGAAGGGTGCATGCACAATCACACAAAATATACAGTAGGAGGATATGCAGGTACACAGACTCTGCGCACATAAGCGTATACACACATGCAATAAACATATATTTGCCATGCAAATGTGTGTTTTTGTGTGTTCGATAGGGCTGAGTAGATGAGTTTACATGAATGCAGCAATCCGACTCAGTGTATTGATTACTGGCCACGGGCCATTGAAATCTGCACACTCAAGTTGTTTGCAGATCATACATGAGTGTGTTTTTGCTGATTCCAATCATATCTGACACTCGTATGTGCCACGACTGAATCATTGGATGTAGAAAACTGGCAGCTCACAGAAAGATCATTAAAAATGTCAGAAAACAATTATAGAAAAAATGACGGAAATATACAGTAAAAAGCGACCACCCCATCAAATCATATTTATTTCTGTATTAAACACACTGCGAGGTTTAGCTGCTGTACAATAATTATGCTTTTATGCATTAGATGTGAACTTATGTCCTAATATTAGGAGTAGGACTGCCTAACTTTTTGCATATCTACACTATATGGACAAACGTACACATAGTGAACACAGCTCAATGCTGGGGGTTTTATGCCTCTTTATACAGTTCATGGTTATCTGCAACAGAGATCCCTATTCCTTTTTTGCAATACTTTGCTACAGAGACACATTACATTGCCTTTGAAAAACAAAGTTTGTTTTAAAAGTGAAGATTTTTACTTTAAATATTTATGATTGTTTAACAAAGAGGAGGGGAAGGGTTCATATTCAGATTTCACATCTGAGCCAAGCTGACAACCCTGGTGTCTAAAGGATGACAGTAGTGTGATGACTCAGAGTTGTGGAAGTGGGAGGAGCTGAGAGGCCAAAGCCCTCTGTGAGTGTGACTGGCAGCTGAATAACACTCCAGAGCTCCACTTATTGTCACTCCTTTATTTGCTGTCCTCTTTCTCTCTCTCTCCATTCTCTCCATGGGTCTACTGAACAAACATGCATGGCCAAACACACACACACACACACACACACACACACACACACACACACACACACACACACACAAATACGTATGCAAAAACACACAAAAACAAACACACAAACTGAAGTGCATTTACACAGGTCAGCACATACTCCCAAAAAAAGAAAGCCTCCACTTTTGCTCATGCACACACACACACAGACACACACACACACACACACACACACACACACACACACACACACACACACACACACACACACACACATGCATATACACACACAGGTGCATGTCCATCAATGTGAACAAACGAATATGCACCAACAAAAGAGGTTAGAGAAGTGAGGTTTACAGGTCAATTTAAATGAAATGGTTTGTGCCACGACACTGGACTGACCTTCCTCAGGTAAACAGTTACAATGATGGTCCTGAATGCTCTGTGCAAATCAGTGTTCTCAACTGAAGCAGATATGAGCTTCACTGCATTTAAAAGAGGCCTGTCATGATTATTTTTTCACTATTTTTTGTTTGTTTGTTTGATTGTATCATAAACTGTATCAGAAATAACTGCAATAAATATATATATATTTTTTACTTTTAATCATTAAGAATACGTTTAATCATAAGAAAGTTTTAAATATGATAAATAAATAAAACACATAAAACAAAAATTGTTGACATACACGCTCAATCCTGTTAATGTGCTCTCCTTGCTTACAAAAACTGAGGTCAATAAAAATAACTGAGGTCATTTCCATATATTGTGGATTACCTGGACAGACCTAATTTAAAGGAAAAAAGCAGTCCAATTTGTGAAAATTATCAAATAATTTGGTTAGATAAAAAATTTGGCTTTAGAAAAATAATTATTGTGAACTGATGCTGATACCTTTATACCAATATTTTGATAAAATGAAGAAATGGGATTTAAATCCATATCGATTAGTATTACAGAAATGTAAGGAATTATAACTACATTAAAATGAATAAAATGCAGGTATTTTAGTTAAACAGTCCTATTTCACCTAAACATTCTGCTCTTATACGTTATATGCTGACTAATAATTTTCATATATTTTTTCATGTTCATCTATAACCGTCTCTCTCAAGGCCTCACAGAGCTCTATGGATCTGGTCATGGTGATATCACTCACTTTAGCCATGAAGAACAAACCAAACTAATATAAGCTGATTCTAATCTTAACCATTTCAAGTAGAAGGGTCCAAAATTTTCCTCACAAGAAAATCGCATTTCTATTAATCACATTTCACAAATCATTTTAAAAGATTCCCCTCCATCTCAATATTGCTCAAATAAAGATAAAATGTCCGTACTTTAAAATGTTTATAAATGGTGTTTTTCTTGGTGTGTCCTATTTTATCACCTCATTGTACATTTTTAATAAAAAACTGCTATAGCATTTTCTCCGTTTAAGCAAGACACATATACCAAGCATAGTCAGCATGGCAAGCTTGAGAGTGTGTGTCCTCCCATGTGTGCAAGAGCAAGAAAGTAAATGCAGCGGTGTCTCAGGTGTGACACCAGCCTCTTAAATCACAGAGTCAAACGTAAACCACACTTCAAGCTCTGCTTTGCAGTGAAAAGGCCCATGAAAGGACACCATTGTCTTAAGCCAAACTTGAGCCAGCCTCTGCACGCCTTCCTACTTCTCTTTAACATGTTTCCAGTCACAAACATCAAATAACAACAAACAGGATAAAAAAATAAGCCAAGAAAAAAAAATGGAAAAAAGGAAAGGAAGAACCTGATAAAGTGAAGTATTCATCATAGCAGCTAGGCCCTCTCTTTCCGCTCTCCCACTTCATTCCTGCCTCAATTCCTTCCCTCCCTACATTCTCAGCTCATTTCTGTGCACATTTATAAATGTCTGGGCTTGGGGTTTCTGATTTGAAAGCAGATTTCACATCTCAGAACGAGCGTGTTTGTTTTAAAAACATAGCAGGCGTAGTTCTGAATGACCTCCTTTTAAACACCAAGCTCTTGTGCCAAAACGGAAGGCTTGTTGATCTATTGCAATACGTTTTAATTGCATTGCTAATGCTGTTTACAGCACAGCTGAGTGGTTCACTGAATAGCCTGGGCACGCTGCAAAGCCAACCCTGAAATCTCTGATGGATGTTGTTAAAATGATACACGAATCTCAGGATTAAAAAAACAATAGGTGAAAAGGAGTGAAGGGAAAACTACTCTAGCGCTAATGCTAAATGAGACTATGTGGTCTAACAGTTTAACCATGGGCTACATGATACCCAGGCATATGCTGTATACCCACTAGGAAACTGATAGGTTCATGTCAGTGAATCTTCCATTTACATTTACATTTACGGCATTTAGCAGACGATTTACATTTACGGCATTTACATTTATGGCATTTTACACAAAAGTGCTTTGCTGTGCACTCAGAATATCTTTAGCTAGTAGACAAGAGATTCCTCACGCTTAGATCCTGTTAAAACAAATGTCTTTATGGAGTTAAGTACTCCTGAAACAGATGAGTCTTCAGTCTGCATTTGAAGACAGTGAGGGACTCAGCTGTTCAGACTCCCAGGGGAAGTTTGTTCCACCATTTTGGTGCCAGAACAGAAAAGAGATTAGTTAACAATTTACATTTATTAACCTTAGAAATAATAAAATAAGTCTCTCTTACAGCAAGAAACACAACTGAACTGGTACATGAGTCTACAAAATTAAAATAAATGATATTGAAAGCTCTAGAAATACACATTGAGACATAGAAACACATAGGCTGCTATTACCTAAACCGAACACTGGATTTAGTGCTGAAAAACAAATTCTGAACAAACGTCTAGAAATAAATTGTCCCTCAATTGTCCACAAAAACGAATGTAAGCTATCAATTCATCTTTGGGGGATTGTTCTTTATTACAATAGTGCTCTAATTCCTTGCTTTTAGTTCAGTGAGATTCCTGGGCCATCTTGTATGCACTGCCTTTTTGAGGTTAGTCCACAGATTTTTGATTATAAAGGACATACAGTTGACATAAACTTGGACTGAGAGGAAAGTGTTGGACTGCAGTGTTCTTCATAAGGAAGATAAAGGCAGTTTTTTATTGAGATAATCATACAGAAGTAGTGTCTATCAGAATGGTGTCGGGTGTAAAACAAAGACATCTCAGCATCATCTTAGCAATGACCATGGTGACTCACAGTTTTGTTTGATCAACACACAGTTTTGTTGGTCATCTCCACCAAGACAAATGCCAAATTCTTATAGTCTAGCCTTGCATTGTGGGCATCAGTTACTATATACAGTGCATTTGGAAAGTATTCACAGCGCTCCATTATTTGCATACTTTATGTTACAACCTTATTTCAAAATGAATTCAATTCATTAGACACCCCCCACAAAAAAAATTCTACAAACAATACCCAACGATGACAAAGTGAGAGAGGTTTGTTTGAAATCTTTGAAAATTCATAAAAAATAACACACCAAAATATAATGTACATAAGTATTCATAGCATTTGCTCAATACTTTGTTGAGTCATCTTTGGCAGCAATTTCAGCCTCAGTCGTTTTGAGTATGATGCTACAAGCTTGGCAAACATCCTTTCTGGGAAGTTTCTCCCATACTTTGCAGAACCTCTCAAACTCCATCATATTGGAAAGGGGAGCGCTGGTGCACAGCCATTTTTAGATATCTCAGATGTTCAATTGGGTTCAAGTCAAGGCTGTGTGCTTAGGGTTGTTGTCCTGTTGGGAGATAAACCTTCGTCCCAGTCTGAGGTCCAGAGCCCTCTGGAGCAGGTTATCATTAAGGATGTCTCTGTACATTGCAGCAGTCATTTTTCCCTTGACCCTGACTAGTCTCCCAGTTCCTAATGCAGAAAAACATCCTCACAGCATGATGCCGCCTCCACCATGCTTCACTGTAGAATGTATTAGATAGGTGATGAGCAGTGTCTGGGTCCCCCAGACATGATGCTTGGCATTCTGTCCAAAAAGTTCAATATTTTTGTTTTGTCATGTTGTGAAAGTCCTTTATGTGTGTTTTGGCAAACTCCAGATGGGCTGTGTTGCAGAAATTGTTGTGCTTCTGGAAGGTTCTTCTCTCTCCACAGAGCAACGTTGAGTGACCACTGGGTTCTTGGTCATCTCCCTGACTAAGGCCCTTATACCATGATCACCCTATTCAGTGAGCCAGTGTGCTCATTCAGACCTTCCCTAGATCTGTGTCTCAATACAATCCTGTCTCAGAGATGTACAGACAATTCCTTAGACTTCATGGCTTGGTTTGTGCTCTACTATGGGACCTTATATAAACAGCTGTGTGTCGTTCCAAATCATGTCCAATCAACTGAATTTACCACAGGTGTCCAGACAAGCTGTAGAAACATCTGAAGGATACTCAATTTTGAGTGTCATGCTAAAGGTTGTGAACATGTGTAAAATATACTGTAAAAAATGAAGCACTTTCTGGATGCTCTGTATGTGACTAATTAACTTAGTCAACTAATACTGACTAACAAATTAGTAGGCAATTAATTTAATCATTGTGATATCATTGCATACATTTCTTGCACTGAACAGGAAATGCTGCAGGATACATGTGAACTGATAAATAATCCATCCATCCATTTTCTGTACTGCTTATTATTGAACCCAGGTCCTTCTTGCTGTGAGGCAACAGCGCTATCCACTGTGCCACAAAGCTAAAAAATAACCATGTGAAACAAAGTTTTTTCTGACTCTGTTACTTTTAACAGAATTTATTTTGGATGAATCTGGATGCAGAGCTGCAGTGAAAACATACAAACTGAGTATCTATCTGTCATGGTAACAGCAAACTAATGAACTATTGTTCCAGTAATTGGCAGATTATTTGAGCGTCAAAATAGACATTTATTACGTCATAATTTTTAGGGTTCTAGTAAACTGCTTAAAAGAGCACATGGCTACTGACTACTGTCAAATCTCTTGTGGTGCCCAAAATGTTTCATGGTGTTCCTTTTCCTTCACGCCTAAATTGTACAAACCTGAAATAGCAAACTAATCTTGCAAAAAATATTGAAGAGAATTTTATTTTTACTTTATGTAGCTTGCAGTTCATTTTATCTTTTACTCACTTAAATATTTACAATAACAGACATTTTGACTAGGGCTTTCTAAACCTCCATACTGTACATCATCACATGCTTTTCTGGGTATATCAAGGGTAACCAAGGACTTCTGGAACACAAAACATCAGCATGTATTAAGAAAAACTAAATACTGCAAGACATTTACACATTCAACAAATGACTTCAAGAACCATGATGTTAGATTTCTAAAATATCACTCAGCTCACATACACACAGCTCTGTTGTTTTGGCATGGACAGTCTTTTAGTAAGGGGAAAAATAATAAAACACAAGCATCTCAGTGTAGACTGTGAAAGGGGGGGAAATAGCCCCTAAGAGGTGCTGTCAGCTGCGGTCAAACATGAAATCTTTTCAGACCATATGTCAACAGCACAGATTGGGAAATCAGCTGATCCAAGAACAGCACAAGCTGGGCGAGGTCCACGCGGAGTGGAGAACATCTGGGTATTCGGCTTGGTGCCTTTAATACTTAACTGATTTATTTTGGATCTCTTTTTCCTTTCAGTCTCTTTTCATATACAGACCACAAAATGATTTCTGTTGTTGCTTTAGGCAAGGCTTGCCCAAATGATAGCAGTATTCTACAGTGGATCGATACTGAGTCATCGATACATTTAATCTTCACATCTCTTTTTGAATCAATCTTTCCGTATAAAAATAATTCAAGTGTGTTCTTTTACCAGTCATTTAAAATTTCAGTGTATTCAGTTGGTAATGGCATGCACTGTGCATTCAATGAATAAACATTTAGGGAAGGAACATATAAGCTTGGGCATTCCAATTCATAGCAAGAGGTCTTATATTAGATTACCAAATTACAAAAGATACTTGTCCCTAGACACTATTACACCGCCATGTTATGCTCTCACATTGTCAGTCATGTTAGTAATTTTTCAAGTTTGCTATTTCATCAGTCGTTTTTAGCTTTTAGCTTTTGAAAGAGGTACTGCAACTATGAGATGAGCTCACCACTGTGATCACAATTGGGGAATAAATTGGGCAAGATTGTTAAGAAGGAAAAGGCCAAGCCTAATTCAAATAAACTGACAAACAAAAAAGCTGTCGCCTAATAATATTGGTAACCTTTGGAATCACTTCATAATCATCATGACTGTTGCTGACACTGCTTTTTTTCTGGAGCTATTCCCCAATCACAGCCTTGATCAGGTGCCCCCTTTAACTCCAAGATACTACTACCAGGTCTGCTTTGATTTGAAAAATGTATTACAATGTATAACAGCTGTGGTGGCCATCAAAAACTCAACTGGACCTGGTTGAGGAAGATAAATGAAGGCCCTATTTACTCTAGAGGACTGGCTGATCCTCATATCTCGATATGCTTAAGGTAAATTAACGTTACAATATGAGAAAAACCTTTGAAAACATATAATGTTGAAGTATCAACATTTATTTGTAAGACCAAAAACACAGCACATTGTATATTTAAAAAGTATTGTATATTTTAAACATAAGACAGTTACGCTCTTGGTATTTCACTGACTCAGTGAACTGCACAATTTGTACTAGATTATATTGTGTGAGTCAAAATATTTCCACACAAACAACCTCCTAAAGTTCTTTTTTAAAATTAAATCAGACACAAACATAGATACCATGTGAAGCAGGTATAACATAATGATATGTTTATTGTTTAAATGTTGTTTAATATAGTCTATGATATACTGATATTTATGATATATTGCCTAGTCCTACTTCAGTCGTACCCCAGCACTCCCTTACAATAGTCAAAACTTCATAACTGTTTTATTATTATTATTATTTTTATTATTATTATTATTATTATTCACATAGAAAAGTGCCATGTGAGCACCATAATTTGTAAACTCCTGAAATACATTTTGTTTATATATACAGTATATATATACAGTATATATATATATATATATATATATATATATATATATATATATATACAATATAGATAGATAGATAGATAGATTTCATTGGTATCATGATTAAATGATGTGATAAACAATGTGTATTTATGAACACCTTGAGAACAAGAATGACCGTTTCTGTATCATCATGAAGAGCACAATTAACCCTGTTTAATTGAATTGTATAAATGAGAAAATGAGATTTTGACAGCAGTTTTGGAATCTAATCAGCATGGATGCTCTTATTGAGATGTTGACTTTCAAACCACCATGTACTGTATTAAAAACACAATTAATGTTGCCCACCCCTGCTACAGCAGCAATGTCTGCATCACACTGAAAATCAGGAATGTGGTGATCTGCTGCCCCCAGAGGCTGACAATGGTAAAGGAACCTCAACCATTTTGAGGGCTTAACGGTGCAGAACCAGGAACTGAGCCTAGTTGAAATATAAAGGACACAAACTGTGGATGCCTCAGCCTTTCTGCTGAAAACCATGCCAGCATATTGCAAAGACAGCTGTTTTTCCCTTTTACTTTTTAAAGGGAAACACACAGGTGTCTCACATGTTACCCAGGCTTACATATATCTTCCCTTGCTGTTTTGAAGATACACAAGTGTAGGCGGATGTAAGCTGCATGTGTCAGCACAACAATACAAACAGTGCAGCCACCAAGACACTACTACAAAAGCAATACATCCTACAAAGCCCCTTATACAGCATTCAGCCAAGAGGCACATATATGACTCTAAAGGTGAACTGGCAAATCTGAATGAGTCAGTCTTGCTGACTCCCATTACTGTTTTAACTCTCCTGACATGCTGCGTGTCAAACTGTCCTATTTTCTACAGTGAAACCTTTTATAAGCCCTTTTAATTTGTAAATGGAAAATGGTTAATTGGGGGGGGACGACGACAATTGAATCATCATAAGTAAGCCATGCTGAAAATTCTAATTACAAATTAATATATTTCATATTAGAGTTGAAAAAGTCCTAATTGCTTCTCCTACAGAGATATCAGAGAATTCAAAGCTTGTCAGGACATTTTTAAACCTACAGCAAAAGCAAAAGTCTGCTGCTTTAACTGTTCATATTCCACTGACACTTAACTTTTTGATTTCTGCACTTTTAATCATTCTGAACTCATACAATCTAATTACATTATGGTGAAATTTAAGATTTCACAATACACTGAATAATTTGCTACATAGCCATAAGCAGTTCACTTCACACCCCCCAGTTGCCACCCTTTAAAAAGTTCAAACGGAATTTCACTCTGCGATATTAGATCGCATTACCCTTTCTTTAGAGTTGCTTGATGTGATTTGCACTATTCCTATGATGTTGTTAGGCATGTGCTATGACAGATGGTAGGCCTATAAGGCATTTTTGCACTTTGTATTGCAGATCTTTCCGGGATCTCCACCCTAACCATCCATCCTGAGGAGCATTTGTTTTCTCCTCCATGTGTCAGGCGTGAAGTCTGCTTTGCTTTCTTCTGAGCATGAAGCCCCCAAGCCGTCAGATTGATCCTTCTCATTCCCTCACTCACACACACACATACACACAGGGGCACACACCTGGATATACCCATGGCCTGATCAATCCATTAAATGTTTCAGGTAACTTTCCCACAATTTATCTTAGCACACACCTAAAGAGAGAGAGAGAGAGAGAGAGAGAGAGAGAGAGAGAGAGAGAGAGAGAGATTCCTCCTATGCTGTGTGGTAGAGCTCTCTCTAGTGGTTCAAGACATAAAGTCACATAACGAGCCAATGACCAAACACACCACAATCTTTTATATAAAGATCTCTTTCATACTGAAAACAACTTCACACTTATTTTTTGAGCAATACTATAGAAGAACCCCTTTTTATTCCATAAAGAACTCTTTCTCAGCCTCTTCTTCACTCTGCATTAGAAAGATCTATTTAGGGAAAGTTACCTGAGAACCATTGGAATCACCTTTATTTTTAAAGCATGTACACCAATAAATGCCACCATCATTCTTGGTAACTGATAATGGCAGGGTGAAAATGAGGGGCCTGACATGCCGCATAATGCCTGCGGCCATGGTCACGATCACACTGATCATGAATAAGCTTTCAATACTTGGCTAATGTTAGTTACATTAGTCTCGTACTGATGCCAAATATGTCATGCTTTTTATATATATATATTTTTTTTTTACTGATTTACAGCTATACTCAAACTGCACAAGCTGATACACAATGCATGGAAACCTTCAGCCTGTGGACCTTGTCCATTCTTGGATGAGAATTTATGCCCTGGTCCTATACTCTGCTCTCAGATTTTGGGATCGAGTGTCTCCGCTGAGCTTGTTACTGGAGTTCGGCAGTGATCCAAGCCCACAATTAAACTTCATTACTTACTAAACCAGGATACGTTGCTGAACAAGGAATGATTCTGACATCATCTTGTACACTGACTGGCTTTCAAGCTTGAGCCCCTGTCACTGTGGTAACCATATAAATAAATAAAATGACAGGTGAGCTGATTTTGTAGTTTTACAGGGCTGGGCACACCACACCTACAAGTGACAGCTTGAGTTTACTGAGCATGTTTTATCGAAGCAACAACTGCTTCCTCGACTTGCCTCATTTAAGATGACAAACACAACCTGACGAGGCATGATATGGTATTTCTATTCTCAGTATTAATAATGCAAACTTTGTTCATTCAGGAAACTTTATGAAACAAAACGTTTTAAATGGTCTTTAGATTCTGCTTTGCATTTGATCATACAGTATATTCAAGCATATACACTTTTACAAATGAAGAAAGGTCCTACATAGTTCATGGCCTTGATTTATTGTTCTATGAGAAATAAAACATTTTAAATGGGTATAGAATCTTATATAGAGGTTAACTCTTAAAAAGGTCATCTATGTAGGCAAAAGCTATTTACTAATATCTTCAAAGAACAATCCACTGAAAAGTTCTTAAGATATCCAAAGTGGATGTTCTATGGCACTGTGGAATAAACCGTTCTGGCACGTTATAACAGCTGAAGTTTACAGAAAAATATTTAAATTCTAAATTATATTAAGTTAGTACAGTATGTCAGAAAAAGTGTATGTAAATTTACACTGTTCTTTCCATTCTCCAGGCAATTTCAAAAGGCCAAGTGTTGCACTTTAAAACATATTATTATACCTCTTGTTGGTTATCAAGTGCTTCTTTTTTTAAATATGGCAATTGCAACAATAATACTGTAAATGTTTGAGTTTTTCATGACTACTCACAACCAGTTCCACAGCCGGTGCATGTCTCTTATCCAGATAATCCATCTTCATGGCTAATGCAAACATTACTGGACGCTAATGCTAATAGCTAACGGCTGTGTCTTGGACCTGGTTCTCTACGTCTCTCTCCTGGTGATAAATGGCCAGTGTGTAGAGAACCACTCAAAGGGATGAAAGACAAAACGAGGGTTCGTAACACTGTGCTTAGAAAACCATTACTGTACACAGACTCATTAACAGAAGTGCAAGATAATTGTCCCCCTATAAATGGAAAAATACAATTTCTATTGTTGGTTCAATATTGGAATGACTTTTTTAAATATAATCACAACAGATTACTTGGCACACTTACAGTCATGCTCTGACATTGCAAACTCAAAATGGTGATGTTTCAGCAGAGGAAAACAGCAATAACATTAAAAGCAATGACATGAAGTGAAGTGACTAACAGATTATATCTAGATATATCACAGGGTGGGTTATATTAGACAATGAGTGAACAGTCAGGTCTTAAATTTTATGTGTTCTAAATAGGAAAAATGGGCAAGCAAAATCAGGGCAAATCCATATCGGCAGGTCTTGTTCATGGAATGCAGTGGTGCACAGAAGAGCTACCTTTTCTATAGGTTTCAACCCAAATCTAACACCTCATTCAGCCAATCAAGAACTTCTGAAGGCAGTAATTAGTTGGATCAGCTGGGGTTGATTTGGGTTAAAACTAAAGTCTAGGGTAGTAGCTCTCCAGGGCCAGAGTTGGTGACCTGTAGTCTAAAGTATATGAGGGAACTAGCTTTAGCATCCTTAAGAAGTATTATGCAGGTCTCCCTTGTGGTGCTACAGTCTAAGTGTTCCTATGATCTTGAAATCATTCAGAGTTCATTCTCCAGTGCAGCAGCTGGGATCGAAGTAATCAAAACTGGATTTGCTCTTTCTGGGTGGGTAAGGTTGCTCTTCATCATACTAGCCAATGCGGATGTATTTCAGCTGACAAAACAGAACTGGATAACATTCTTCCCAAAGCCTGCTCAGCTGTCCAATGACATTTTAGTAGCAAACGTGGACAAAGCAAATCCTAGCATTGGTAGCACTGCATGATGGGCCACGATATCACTAACACTTAGCATTTTATGCAAACAAAATCGAGATAATATAGGTTTGGGTAACCACTTCGGTTCCCTCTCAGCTTGTAAAGTGGTCAATGCCCTTGCCATGCTCTTCATCTCACATCCATCTCTGGTCAGAGCAGTAGAATTGCTCTCACACCTGAGTACCTCTGATTTGGAAATGGACATCAGACCTTTTCTCCACCACTACTCATTCCTTGCTCATTCCGAGCCTCTCCCCACTGACTGCAGCCTTGGGCCTTTCCCTGTGTCATGGCCAGGACATATCCAGCCCATTGACTAACTGATGGATGAGCCGACGCAAGTGTGTGCGCTTGCAAGTGTGAACGTTTCTTTGTCAGTGTACTGCAGCCAAAGATATCAGAGTCAAGCAGGTGGAAGGAGAGATGAGCGGATGGATGGGCAGAAAGAGATGGACAAAGAAAAGAAGACAATGTGTGACACCCAGGCAGGAGTAGAATTCAGTTTTGAAAGCCGAGAAATGGTGAAAGAGAGAGAACTGGCTGCTGTGAAAACAAGGGGGAATTTAATCAGGTGAATTTTTACCATATTTTCTAGAGATATGACAGTATTAAAACATGATTTGGAATTTAAAAAATGATGCTACACAAATTAGACTGGTTAGCTTCCTTAAATTGCACCAAAGGGAACCAATACCCAGTGACTGAAAAATGTATAAAAGAGAAAAAAAATGAAGAATGGCATTTTTCTCCAGTGACTGTCTAATGCATTGATTATCTTTCAATACCACCAAAACAATCAAGTCAAAAACAATCAAGTCAAAAATGAATCAGATGAGAAAATGTGAACAAAAGAGACACAATATGAATAAATGAAAGACATATACAAAAAACCTGACACACAACAGCCAGCTCGGTCATCCCTCAGCCTGGGCACTGCAGGGGCTATTAGAGCCAGCAGCGCTGGCAAGGCTCTCAGCTCCAGCAGACCGAATGCCATGTTGGCATGACCAGAGCTGCCTGCTGCATGCCCATCAATCCTGAGCGCCCTGGCACTAGGCACAGCAAACACTTTCACTCACACCTGGCACACTACTATGCACCTGTACTGCCTCGGGGGGCTAACCTAATACCAACTGGGTGGGTGCTTCTATAACGATTAAGGTCAGAGTTTTGAAATGGAGGCTGGTCTCTGATCAACACTGCCATAGCACTGCATCAATTACACAACTCTGACTTTGATGCCAATTGTTTGATACTAAAATTAAAATGAAGTCTATCTCTATCAAGTCTATCACAATCATTGCAGTTGGTAGAGAGAGGATAGAAGCCTCCTAATAAAGATCTGGTGTACAGTGTCACTTACAATTCTTCTGGTGTAAAAAGACTAAGATCCACAAATTGTGGAGCATACAGGCAAGCAGGTGTACCTACAGTTTGATTAAAGATCACAATGCTGATAAGAGCTCCATATCTTCCGTGACTGTAGGCTACATTCTCAAACATCTGTCTATGTCTACTGCATCTGACAGCACCTAGGGTCATAATGATACCATGGGAACTTCTCTGGCCTCTCCAGGGTTTGACCTTTTACTACCGCCCTCCAGGTACAGGGCACTGATGCTCTTTAAACATGAAGAGATGGTGTCCCCAGGTCCAGATGGCCAGTCATGGGCCCTTTGAGGGCATGTGGTCATACATCATGATTACACCTGCCTCTGATAACTGATGACATCAGATATGTGCCTAAGAGCACCTGTTCATTCAAGAGAATCAGTAAATCAGGCGTTTTCTGTATTTCCTTTTGTTACCTTTGGACATTTTCAAGCACCTTGGTAACAATCTTATAATTGTTTTAAAGTAGGTAAAGGCAGGGCAGACAAAGACAGAGAGCCAAAAAAAAGGAAGAGAGAGAGAGAGGTCTATTTCAGAAACTTTGTCATCTGCATTGCTGGTCACCACACTGTGAGTTGTTTCACATTCTTGACTATTTCTCTGTATTCTATGTAGAATAGAGACTAGTCTGCAAGTCCTACATTTCAGGTCAGGGTATTAGTGTTAAGCTGTAGCTGTGCTGAGCTCAAACGAAGGGCAGTAAAGCCCTGAAGGCTGTGAACAAAAAAGCACTGAACACCTCCACTGCCTGAAATGTTCTGTTTGAGCAGGTCCCTTAAAAACAAAGATGCTTTTGTACTCCAGTGTTTGACTGGTATATGCTGGTCTGTTTGAATGTATGTTTGTACGTGTCTGTGTGTATGCATGCATGGTGTGTGTTTGTCAAGGAAGGTGAGTCGGGCGGCGGAAGAGGTGTGTTTGTGCACAAGCATACGAATTGGTATGTTAGTTTAAAGCACTGCAGATTTCCACAGTCGCCATTGGCCCTTCAGGTTTGGGTCCACCCAGGCGTATTTCGAATGGGACCGCGTGAGACCAAGCACGAGCCAATCATGTCAATGCTTGATATTACGTTGACACCAGTTGTTGTGAGGGTGGAAATGTGGCATTTTTCTCTGCCCAACCACCCACCAATCCCACCCCCCCCCACCAAAAGCACATAGATACACAGGTTAGTTTTCCGCAGTGGCGGCCAACACCCAAACCATCCTAATACTGCCACCCAATGGCTGAGTCGTGCAACATCAGTCGATCTCACTTCCTCTTCTTTCTCTCTCCCTCCATCTTTCTTTCTCAATCTCCAATCTTGCTCTCATTTCCCTCCTCCAAGCAAATCCAATCTGATTCACGAAAACCATGCAGGAAAGATGGCATCATTAGGGCATCATTAGGGCGCTTACCAGCCCCAATCACACACACACACACACACACACACACACACACACACACACACACAGGCATGTATGTGTGCACAGCCTTCCGTAGAGGGCAACCAGAGTTCAGAGTTCATTTGCTGTTCACCACCCTCCCCAAAATGACTGATCCGTCACGTTTAACCCCCAACCCAAGGTGTCTCATTACTGCCTATACACGGACAAGACGCAGAAGGGGTCAAGAAGGAAAAAGAAGAAAAAAAATCCACCAAGTCAGGAAAAAAAGAAGTCAAGCCTCACATGAATATGGATCTGATCACAATCACAGAGCGCCAACAAAAATGCCATCCAGGATCAATTGAGTCCCATTGCAGCCAATCAAGCACTGCTGAGCACTCAGACACTCTCACAACCCTGTGCGAAGGTTATGAGGTTAACAGCCTCTCCTTATTTAGAAGCCTATGAGCTGGGAACCATGGTTGAAACTTGGAGAAAGGTTCAAAGAGTGAAGAGATGGAATGTGTGTTTGTATTTGAGAGTGTTGCTGACCAGGTTATGATGGCCTAAATGGTGACCCGGTCGGTTCAAGTTCAGTTCACCGGGTCATGGATTGTTCACCGGAAGAAAGAAGGCTGAACGTTGCACCAAACTGCAGAAAGGGCTACAGCTGCACCATCAGCATCTGCTTTGACAATAATGTAATGCATATAGTAAAGCCAAAAGGCCTGAACAAGGTGTTACATTTCCAGGTATCAGCCTTTGAGACATTAATTGCAGAATTAATGCAATTTACAGCGTAAATTCTGTTTTTCTGGATTCGAACTAGGACTGCACAATATATCGCTTCATAGTCTATCTACCTAGTCTATCTTCATGTCTACCTAGCATTATTTATTTTACTCCAATCTTTAATAAAAAGGCATTATTAATGTCATGACACTGGATCACTGATCTGGTGAAATTTGATACATTTGTAATAGCACAATTTTGCAGAAAAAAATAAACTGCAACGTTGGTTTCCCCAATATCGTGCAGCCCTAATTTGAACACTTAAAACCATAAAATCTTCTTATATAGAACCGAGTGAGCTGCTGTTTATCACTTTATACAACAAAATAAATTATCTTTAAACAAGAACCTTACAGAACACAGAACAGAAAAACAACAAACACAATTGTTACTGCACTGCAATTATTTAACAAATACATAAAAGCAAAATGTCACTGTGGCAGCTACCATTTTCTACAGTATGATGCAGCACTCTAGCCTTGTCCATTCTGGTAATTTTTTCCACACAAATTCATTAACCATCCCTTTTAACCAAACAATACCCAGCTTAAAGTCATCGTCCAAAAAAAGGAAATGACTTGTCACACCATTGTTGGTGTAAGAGTGACTTTCTTTGAACATACAGAAAAAAAGATGTTTGATTGGGGGTAAATGCAGTTCATGGGTTCAACGGCTGTTCACTGCACCCCTCCCTGGGTCTCACTGATCACATATTTATCAGGCTTAAAAGCACTGCAAGGGTTTACGTATGTATACGAACGTATGTCTCCTGCCGGGGCAACGTGAAAATGCTGCACCTTACGTATGAGAGAATGTGGCGTGTCTCAGTGCGTACGCACACCAAAGATTATGGAGTACTGGATGCTGGGATATTGCACAGCAGACACCAGTGTGTGTGTGTGTGTGTTTGTGTGTACACATGTGTATGCCACCGATCCATGCCCGCTGCTCCAGGACGAGGAGCGATGGTGGCCGTCTTTATCGGCCGCGCTTTATCCTGCTAATGGTGGCGGGCCTGTCGGCTCCAGCCAGCCGCATGACACCAGATTTGTAACGGGCGACAGGAACAGATGGAGCCGCCATTGTGGCTCGGAGGCCGGGCCCTGCGGAGCCCCACCCGTACGTATGCTAATGTGAACTCTGCTTCACCGCTGACCTGACCATGGCCCTCTCCCTGGGGTTTAGCCTACACGCGCCAGAATACCAGCACGTACATGCCAGTTAACGTGCTGTAGGTGTGCGCATGCAAGTGGGTATGTAAATTGTGCACCTGCCTATTAGTGATGCATATTTCTAACATTTCAAGAACACAATTTGATTATTGGGAAACTATTTAATGCTTCATAAAATTTCAGTTTGAACTGATTTGATTATTTTGCCATGATTTCATAATCTGTTTAAAATACACTGCATACACAAATATAACTGAAGGAATTACTAAAGGACAGTAATGGACTGTCTAATATTTGATTGTTCTTTAGAAAATGATTTATGCATTATAAAACAGAAAACGTGACCGACACTTCACATAATACAGATGTCATTATCTGGATAGAAAATAGTCCAGGAATTTCATTTTGTCCCAAAAATGCACACTTGGATATTAGTAGGACCCATTCTAATGATTTCTAATTTTCCAAAACCGATGTAGTTGTACGTAGCACCTTCAAGATGGATGCAATGACGTACCCTGAGACTACAGGGAAGGGATGTGTTGCAATATATCTTTTGCACACTACGCTTGCACAAACCACCCACGCCTCAAAGGTAAACTAACAGATAAAAAGCTTTAAAAGAAATATTTGATTCTTAAACATATTACTGAGATGAAATCTTCAGGCTGACACCCTCTAGGGCTCTGTGTTTTATGTTTTGTGTTGTGCAGGAGTTCGGATGTGTGCTGGGGGTCATTAAGCCCAGGTGTATAGTTCTCCCCCCAGCGGTGACAGTGTTAGACTTCTAAGGCAAAAAGGATATTCTAGGTGTTTGAGCAAGAGACGAAGCTCTGTTTTCTCAAAAGGTCTGCGGAAAATCACAGGTCAGATTTTTAATTGTTATTCTGTGTAGAAAAATTCACATACAACAAATATGTTAATACTGTATCAAAACCACAGTCTTATGAGATGATGTGTAAAAAGTGTTAGATGTGGGTAGGGCTGCGACAACATGAGATTTTCACAGTGATGAGCATTTCAGAAAACATTACAGTTTTTACGGTATCACAGCACAAATCTCCTATTATTATTATTATTATTATTATTATTATTATTATTATTATTATTATTATTATTATTATTATTGATATTATTAATATAATCAGTGATAGTAGTATTAATTAGTAACAATGACCATTACAGGATTATTATAGCTAAAAATAAAAAAAGGGAAGTATATGTACTACTGTTTCCAGCTAACAATACTTTTTGATTATTAATTAATCTGCTGATTAATCTGCTGCTTTTCCCCATTAGAGACTGTTTTTGAATTCTGCTAATAGCAAGAAATTTGTGGGATGCTCTGTTGAGCTTAATTTTTTTTCCAATATCAATATCAAGCAACTGTACATGGTATGATAACTAGAACACCATGGTACACCTAAAATTGGTTTAATTCCGCAACCCTAGATGGAGCTGTAGTTATGAAGCTGTAGCTATTTGTTGATTTTATTAATTAAAAGAAATATTGATTAATTTGAAGTAATCTAAATTTAAAATCAATCAAAACAGTCTCCTCTGAAAATGAATAAAATGTAGGCTTCAAAATACACTTTTATAAGAATTATTAAGATTATAAATGAGTAAACTGTCAAATGGTAAGAGAAAAAAAGAACAAAGAAATTCAATAATAATCACAGACTTCTTTAGATGTGCTTTTGGTCTGCAAGAGTGGTGGTTTCACTGGAATTCTACAATCTTCACAACATTTAATCTGACTGGCTAGAACATCTGTCATACTAAAGATGGGATGTGTCAATCAAGAAACTTTGTGGCTCCAAATTACAAACCAATCAATCAATCAATATATGGATATGGTACCTTTCTATCTATCTATCAGTAGTGTCAGCTATTTAATCATTTAGTATAATTTACTGGTTATGTCGCCCTTCATCGTGTCACTTCTCAATTAGTTCTGTCAAACGCATTCAATAAGCTTGCCAGCGGGAAAAAAGATGGGTGATAACGGAGTTTTCCAGATGGTACATGTCACAGAATTTATAACACCCATGACATGACGTATAAAAGCTTTAGTAAAACTTTTACAAGAGACTAATAAAATGCATGCTATTGGATTTACACATATCAGTTAGTTAGCAAGTAAAATATGTAGAATAAAAGTAACAATAACTAACGCACTCAATTTGTTTTTCACAATTCTGGGTGAAAAGGTTACATTAAAAAATGTGCTTCTTTAGCTCCAACATGCATTCTTAATACTGCATCCTAAGCGCCCAGTATTACATCAAGTTATATTGCTGCAATACAGCTATAACTGCTGATTTAGATATACTGTTAATCTGAACACTGCCCTATTTAAAGCACAACATGTGGAAAGCCATATTCTGTCAACTGAATTACATATGATGTTACATATGACTTGTTCCTCATCCATATCAGTTTGTATGTATCTCATTTCTGGATGGTTTTTAATATGCAGATTAAAATGGCTTACAGAAGCATATTTGTTTTTAGAATGTTTCAGCTTTGAACATGATCAATATTATAAACATGAAAGAT
>CM067520.1:18096605-18196605 GCA_034509495.1 Acestrorhynchus altus
TCTGGGATAACTTTATTAGGCTTCAGTCAGAAGGAATTGAAGTGCTTAATAATTACTTATTCATATCTATATTTACACCACATTCCACATTCTCTGCAAGTATTCATGCCATCATTAATGCAACATCAGACAATATCTGGCATACGCCCGAACAATGTGTCCTCATCAAGATGGGCCTGTGTTTATTGTGGACTAGTTAAAACATGATACTGCAATTAGAAAGAAAATGTGATTTGTGTATATTTTACAGCTGTAATATTCATAGCACTGAAACAAAGACACGTTGGTGAATCTGTGACAGGATTTTCTCTCCAGTGTTTTTAAACCTAATCTTCATGTGCTGCATCTGTGGCAAAGAGATAACAAGTCCAACCTATAAATGGATGAAAGGAAATTAAAATCTGCATCTACAGCAGATCATTGCAGACAACACTGGACAGCCATGATGGATAACTTGTAAATTGCCATCATCTGCCATGTCACTATTGCTGGGGTCAATACTTGATTATAATTAACAAACAATGCACTATGCAGCCAATGGGAAACATCTTGAAGTCCAGGTCAAATGCTACAGTGAACTACTAGTAAGCTATTTTTTTTTTTAAATGATGGTTCTTTAAGGGTTCTTTAGTAAAGAACATGGTTCTAATTAGATGCATGAACACCCAAAGAACCCTTTGCATGATTAAAGGTTTCTATGCATCATGAATTGTTCTTCAGATCGATGGAGAAAGCAAAGTAAAAGGTTCTATATAGAACCTTTTGGAAAGGGTTCTACATAGCACCAAAACAAGCTGCAATGTAGCTTGTAATTTTAGTAGAACCCTTTTTGGAGCTATACAGAAACTACTTTCAAATGATTCTATATAAAACACTCTACAGTGCATATTCCAGCAATCTCAAGAAACCTTTATTCAGACAAAGGTTCATGGTTCTATATAGAACCACTTTCTTTACTAAAGAACACTTAGGGAACCATAATTTTTTTAGTATGTACACTATATAAAAATGTCATCTGTGTATAGATTAAAAAGTTGAATGTAGGAGCTCTGAGCATGGCCTCAGTAACACGCTGCAGGCCCTTTGTGCTACCGGAGGAAATGAAAGTCTGAGCGGACGAGTGCAAATGTTTCGCTCCATCTCAGCCAAGCAGCTGCGTGTTTCATTAGATTGCTTTAAACCAGCCAGCTGTTTGGCAGCATCAAGATGGGAAAAGAAAGCAAAAAGGGTGTGACAGCCTTGTGTGAAAAATATGAAGACCATATGCAAAAGGGGAAAACATCAAAAAGAATTCGAGACTGCTGTGCAGCATTTTTTAATATAAATTGTACGGCTTGCCAAGCAGTCTTCTTTTCTGTATCCATCAAATAAGTATTTTAAAAATCTCTCTGCAAGATAATGGATTAAGTGTATTTGCATATACTGTCACGAATAACTACCAAAATAAAAGATTTTTGGAATGTGTTTGTGTGTGATATTCTTACTGTGTTAGAGGAAACAGAAACACTCGGGGCATTTACTGGGCAAAATATCATAATATTGATATATCAAAAACATGATATACAAAATAACCACATCATAGTATCACATCTGTTGAACAGGTTATCATTTCTGTGATTTTATAAAAAAAAAAATGTGAAAGGTCATTTGTGTGGAGTTTGCTTTGCAGACAGAGCACACAGAAACATGATCAGTATTTCACAGTCTCAAAGAACATAATCCAGTCCAGTGTATTGAGTCAGTGAAACAATGAGTACAATTGTCTTTATTTTTTTTATTAACATATATTACTTACATATAGTCAGTCAGTCATTATCCTATCCACTGCATCCTAAATAGGGTCACTGTGAATTCCAGAGCCGACCTGGAATCATTGGTCACAAGGCAAGAATACCGCCTGGAGAAGGCACCAGTCCATTGCAGGATACCCCACTCACTAACAATTTAAATTGAGATATTTACTATTTAAATATACAGCATGTTTTGTTTCTGTAATAATAATAATAATAATAATAATAATAATAATAATAATAATAATAATAATATTAATATTAAGAATATATTATTTTTTTCATATATTATTATTATTATTATTAACAATAATAATAATAATAATAATAATGAAGAGGAAATAACTTTAAATAATTTTAAGACCAATTCAAAACAACAGAACAAAGAACAGAGAAAAGGCAACAGTAAAACACAATATTCTTTTCTTTCGGGGGCATTCTGAACATTAGTCTTATTTTCTGTCAGCTACCCTTAATCAACCCTTAATTTGCATTATCTCATGATCCGAGAGAGGGAGAACGTGCGCAAGAGAGAAAGCGCCTGCAAGAGAGAGAGAGAGAGGGAGAGAGAGAGAGAGAGAGAGAGAGAGAGAGAGAGAGAGAACAGATTAATATTCAAACGGGTGCATTCGTGCATAGACCCAATAAGAATATGAAGGTGCCATCCATTTGCCCGAGCACATGGAGAGTGCTAAATGGCTTTGTGCATTTTTCTGATGATGCCCCCTCCTTTTCTCCTCCTCTCTTCCTCTGCGCCTGTACTGTGATTCCCCCTCTCAGTTCCCTCATTCCCTGGCCTTAATGAATGAAGAGAGAGTAAGGCCTGGTTGTGCAACGCCCACTCCTCTCACCGTGACCTGGGTTCAAAAGTTCACCCAGCGCCCTGTGGGCACAGGCAACACACTGTGACGCACCTACGCTCCTACTTAGCTCCATATCTCTGCTTACTTCCTTACCACACACCAGTTCTTCCTCACTGCTCCTAATTTCGAACCCCAGTTTTTCTCTCAGACTTGTGTTTAAGGGAGGGAATTGTATGCCAATGCTGATGTATCAGCATATGATACAATACTGAGGCATTGTACATATGTCTCATCAGGAAAGCAAAAATCTTTATAAAATATAAATATCCATCAGGGTTAAATTTCATTACATGAAAACATATAATTACAAAAAGGGATGGACCAAACATTCGGCAACTGCTATTTGGCCAAAAATGGCAGAAAACGGAATGATTTATACTGAACGATGATGTTTTTGAAGATCCAATTAAATCACAACCAGCAATAAACATTTCAGCTGTGTATGAAAAGCAAGGCAAAAACATTTTTAAGCATTTGGTGAAAAAAGTGACAAAATTAAAGAAAACCTGTCAAAAAAAGGTTCAATATATGGTATTTGGTTTGTTTTTCCTAGTTTGGTTTCAGCCAATAGTTTTCATTTTGGTGCATCCCTAATTACAAATGCAGAAACACTGTAGAACACAATAATCCGATTACTGATTAATAGATTCGACAATAAAAAACAGCACCTCAGTTCCCCACGGGAGCTGCTAAGTGTCGTAACACAACATATTTTAACAGACTTTACTTTTTTTTTTTTCCCCCGTAGACTCGCTGCACTCCAACTAATGGCCTTCAAGGCCAATGAAATCTGATAAAGAGAGATGGATTTTAGCTCAGCAATCAGATTTCATAGAGCATGTATACTTATTACTCGGATTTCTCAGTCTGCACATGCGCTTTCAGACGAGTCATAACCTGTCAAGGGACAAGCACACAGAAAGAAACAAATGAATCAAAGTTTATTTTACATACAACTTTTTACAATGGGAGTATTGTCACAAAGCAGCTTTACAGAGATCTGGGTGTGAGCCTCTTCGGAGCAAGCAAAAAGGTGAGAGTGGCAAGGAAAAGCTAGGTCAGACTGGGAGGAAGAAACCTTGAGACTGAAGACTCAAAAGGTGAACTCATCATGCTGTGGTTGACACCAAAGAACACAAACAGATAACAACAGAATGACACGAAGAACAAAAAGACCTCAACAGAAAGAGCAACTCCCCTCCAAAAAAAACAAGTATGACAGAATGTGAGAGAGTGTAGGATACAGGCTCAGTGTTAATGCGAAAGGCCAAGCAGGTTCAACACTCATACGCACAGCTATATCTCTAGTGTGAAGGCCTTCCATTCTCCAGCCTGCCCTGAAGCAGGTACTTTGAATACAAGCATGAGGTCGGGCCCACTTCACTCATGATAAAATACTTACAGCTGGCGTTCATTCAGTTCTGAAAATTATTTATCCATTACTCATCAATCACTGCTACAATACAAGCAACAGAAGCCTAGGACTTCACTTGTCACCGTACTGACTGACATGTTAAAGAATGGTAATGGTGTGTGCTCATTTGCAACCCAAAATCTCAGCTAAGCACTGCACAAATGACACTTATTAATTAAAGAACCACACGACAAGGTCAGCTTAACCATTACAAGCAGTATTCATATGAAACACCCTGCTATAGAGATCTTATCTATGGTACATCAGATCAAAGAGTTTTTTTATTATCAAAGAGTGAAGAGGGTACTGTAGGTCAGGGTTGGGGCCATGACTGGCATAAGTGGACCAGCGTGGGGAGTGGTGAAGTAATAAATTGATCTCCAAAAGATATGGCAAATGATGGAAACAAGATCTTTTGCTGAACAGGTTCTGCTGTGCATGCTGGTGACATTTAAAAATTATATATATAAAAAAATAAAGTACTGAGAATTTGGAGGATTTAAGGACTTTAAGTACAGTGTGCAGCACAACATTCAATTGAGCTCCAGCTACACCACTTATGAGTCTGATCCCTTAAAAATCTCTTTTTAATGAAACATGCCATTGATCAGTGGTTTGAGTACTGAATATGCCCATGAAATCCTCTACAGAAGGGATGTAGAGTTATGTGGTGTTAAGGTGACCTCATACCATCTGAGTTATTTATAAATGGTTTGGGAAGAAGAGGATGGGCTTCCCATTTTGAATCTTGGTTCCTCCCAAGGTTTCTTCCTCCAGCTTTGGGGGAGTTTTTTTCTGTCACTGTTGTTTCTTTCTTGTCTTGTTTCCAGATTTCTGTAAAGCTCATTTCTGACAACCGTGAAAAAAGAGCTGAACAACACAGATCACAACCAATTTAAACTGTAGGAATGTAGAACAAGTAAGAGTTGTTATTGGATTATTTTACAATATTTTTATTTTTTTATTTTTTTTTATATATAAAAGAACAGAGTTTAAACTGAGTAAAAGTGGATACAAGTGGATCTTGTGATGCACTACTAGCCCACATATGGGTAAACCAACTGAGTACCACAAAGTTTTGTTCTCAGGTTTCAAGTTGGCCCCACATATGGATGCCCACTCATAATGTAAACACATGTATAGGTATTTTGCCCATTCCTATGAACATGTATCAAAAACAACACAAAATGAAACACAAACTGGAATGAATTGGGCAATGAATTAAAAGTTTGATTGTAACCATAAATTGTTTGTAAACAACATGTTTAAAACAACATGTTCTCTCATTAGAAAACACATTCCAGTGTTAATAGTTGATCATATTTACAGTACAATCAGCACAGTACAAATATGGGCAAAAACAAGCAAAAACCAAGACCAAAAAATAACCATTCATCATCCCAGTGGAGAGGTACAAATATGCATATTTCCACTGGGGGAGTGAGTATATATATATATATATATATATATATATGTATATATTTTATTTTAGCCAACACACTTGTCCTCAACTCCAATTCCAGGGCTAAAGGTGTCACAAAGAATATGGAGAGAGCGTGCCACTGTAAAGGACCACGTTAAGGGAACAAATAGTTTTGACTGTAAAAAAGTTACAGATTCTTTTTGGCTGTAAATTAAAAAAAAAATGTCTCGAAAATGTAGGTGAAATGAAAACATGACACCAGGCAAGGTCAAGCTTCAGTCATCAGGGTTACATCAGCTATTCTAATATTGTGTAATTAGATTGGCCTGCTTACAAGGTTAGGCTGGATGACCACATTTCCATCAATAAATGGTGTATGATGGGATATTGTGTATAAAAAACCTGCATGATTGTGGAATCTGAAATGAGATGGCATCTCCTTTCCTCTGGTCTTACTTCTACCCACCCACACACACACACCCACACACCCACACACACACACACACACACACACACACACACACACACACACACTCTCCTCAGGGCTAGAAAAATGTCAGCCCAGCGGTTTCCAATCAGACCTGCTTGATGTCTGCACTGTAGATGAATGACTAAACAGAGCACGACTGCAGGTTCAACTGGAGGTCATTCTTCCCAGGTACCCCTCCTCTCTTCTCCTTCTCTCCCATTCCTTTTCTCTCACCCTCTCCCTCCCTCAGCAGGCAAATGAGAATTTGATTTTTCTCTGCATCGGTCTGTGCTGGAGGAGATGGATGAAGTTTGGATGCGAGAGCCAGGTGCCCTGGCTGCTTTGTTAGGGAAATGAATGAGTGGAGCTTCCAGAACACAGGCACAGAACAGGGAGCAGAACACACAGCCTACAATACCCACGCACTATATCGCAGCTTCAAGAAATAGCTTACCGAAAAAATGTACAAACTTTCCTCCATTCCTCACATAGTCAATAAACCAAGACATGCTAGCTATATGAAGTTTTCATTCACTCTTTCTTGGGTGCTTTCTGAGATGGTACAACATACAATTATTTACAAAAATTAGTAATTGTGTAACCAAAGTTCAGTCTCACATGTTTGTGGAAACCCCTTCTACTGAATATATTCATCTAATATAAGTTTTACCCACTGCTGACACAGATGTGCGACCTGTTTGCACCATACCTAATGCCTAGCATGGACTAGATGGATATAAACCCAACCCAGCAATGAGCTGTGGAACTGTATTCTCATCAAATACTTCTGAGATTAGTTGGGGAGTTGGGGATGAAGTAAGGTCGTGACCATCCAACATGCAGACACCATTAATGCTCTTGTTGCTGAATGCAATCAAATCGTCACAGCAGTGTTCCAGAATCTTCTTGAAAGCCTTCCCTGGACAGTAGAGACAGTTACTCCAATAAAAACAGGATAAACAGAAGCCAGTATTTCAATGCCTTAAAGGTCATAGACTGTAGGTGCTCCAATTATTAGCTTTGCAACATACACCAATCATCCATAACATTAAAACCACCTAATACTCTGTATGTCTCCTTCATGCCAACAAAATTATTTTGACCTATTGAGAAATGACTTCTGGTGTGTCCTGTGTTCTGGCACCAAATGCTTGCAACAGATCCCTTAAGTCCTGTAAGCTGCGAGATTGCATCAACAACACTTCAGAATCCATGACCACTGCATACCAGGAACACCCCACGAGACCTGGCTCTTGTTTTGGAGATGGGAAAACAGGTCCATGACAACATGACATCTTGTCATGGAGTTGTAGAGAGCATCCCACACATTTTCAATCAGAAAAAGGTGCGATGATCTCTATCATGACAAAAAGATCTCCTTTAAGAAACTGAAGATGACCTCTGCCATTCTAAGTCACTCCATGACAGTCAGGACAGTCACCATTGCAGTCTTTGGTGATATTGGCAAGCTGTTAAGGGCAGTCATCATTTTGCTCTGTGTGCATGTAGTCCTGCATTGTGCAGCAGTCTTCCATTAGTGCTGGCACTAACATCATGACTCTTGGAGGACATCCATGGCTAAATGCACACCAATCTCCCAGATCCTTTATGTAGCTGGTGCTGCCTTCTTCTATTCACTGATACAGCATGCAGTGGTTATATCTGCATGACTGGTATTTGAATACTGTGAAAAAGGTTTTTGATCATTTAATTAAAAATTAAACTGTCACATTGTATGTTCATTACATTTAAAGTGACATATTTCAAGCTTTTTTATTTTAAAGTTACTACTGTTATGAGCAATCTATTCAACTGTACATGTTATATTTATTCCACAATGTGGGCTATTGTGTGTAAAATCTTGAGAGGAAAAATTAATTGAATCCATTTTGGAATAAGGTGTTAACAATATGTGCAAAAAGTGAAGTGCTGTGAATACTTTCTGAGTGCACTGTACAGATAAACCATACTGATAAACCATACATGACATTACGTAAAGAATGATGAATATAAAATGACAGTTTATCAGACAGTTTAGCAGAGTTACTATTTTTTGAATGATGAGTGTATATAATATAATATACCATAGAACTACATTTTAAATGTATTATTTTAAGTTATATGTAAATAAAACAAAACAATGTACATAGAATTTATTAAAATTTTAAATGATCAGGAGTACTTTTTTGGCCATCCTTTCAGAAAAACATACTGAAAATCTGCCTAATTATTTAACAATAACAATGTGTTACAATATATTTACTTCATTAGTGTGTATTCTTTCACTACCGGTTGCAGTCAAGGTCATGACTTCACCTGTCAAGACTAAGTATAAAGAGCCACTGTGGCCTATTTTGGAAACATTTAGCTTTGTTGTTTTTCTGTGTGTGTGTGCGTGTGTGTGTGTGTGTGTGTGTGTGTGTGTGTGTGTGTGTGTGTGTGTGTGTGTGTGTGTGTCTACCCGCCCACAGCCTAATCATGGCAATGACCTGCTGACTTATACAAACACAGCATCCATTACACTGGATCCCAAGCCTAATGACTCCGGCGTAAGGTTAAGGTCAAAATTCAGGTTTCTATACTTTCTGTACAGTTTATTTCATCTGTAGATATACTTCACTACTTACAAACAGAAAACAAAGCCTGCTTTAACTTACATTAGAACCAACAGCTTTGTAAAATGCACTTATTTTGCTTATGAAAAGTTTAGATACATTTGTGGTGCTTTCTTAATAATTCACAGTTCCTTTACTGCTGACTTACAATAAACAAACATATGAAAGACTAAACCTGTTGGTTTTCTTTAAAATATGGGGCAAAATATGACGAAGGAATTATACATTATTTAATCCCTGTTGTGACTTCAGTACTAATCAGAGTTGGTTAAATCCTGAATATGACACCAAAACCAGCAGCTCCTCCCCATCCTGTGTCTTTTATTCTTAAGGATATCACACACTTTGTGTGTATTTGCTGCCTGTGATATGATGTGTGTGTGTGTGTGTGTGTGTGTGTGTGTGTGTGTGTGTGTGTGTGTGTGAGTGACCCTGCTGTCTCCCTCCTCTCTTTAACAATAGGGAGGCGTGCCATACACTGTCAGACCAATGAAAAATGAATTTCCTGTTTTAGTCACAAACACCAGGAAGTACTCCCTCCAGACCTACAAAAGACAAGACGGAAGATCCTATCTGTGTGTCTGTGTTGACCAAGTGTGTGTGTGTGTGTGTGTGTGTGTGTGTGTGTGTGTGTGTGTGGAGCATACCGCCTATACATTTCACTCTTTCAGTTTAAATTTCCTGTTGCAAGCTCCCTCCTTCTCACATTTTCATCAGTTCATTTCTCTGCTCTCTTAGTCTTCTTTTTTGCATAATGTATAGTTTAGTTGTTTTCATGGCCTACAATTCTGCCCCCACCTTTATATTATTCTTTCTCCCACTCCATTCCAGGAGGAGGGGAGAAAGAGGGAGGGAAGGAGGCAGAGAGAGAGAGAGAAAGAGAGAGAGAGAGAGAGAGAGAGAGAGAGAGAGAGAGAGAAAGAGAGAAAGGATGTTTGGCAGTATGACCCGGTCATGCCCCATCAATACCCTACTTACTCAAACTTGGCATTCACAGATGTGTACTGACAGAGGGAGAGAGAGAGAAAGAGAGAGAGAGAGAAGGAGAGGGACAGACAGAGAGCAAGAGAGAGGATCTGAGGTGAAGCACTGGTCATAGTAACAAAAGAGAAACATAGGTACATGGGGAGCCTCATTTTTCAGCCATTGTCCATCTCTCTCTCTCTCTCTCTCTCTCTCTCACACGCAAACACACACACACACACACACACATAAATACACAGTAAGTCTACCATGTACTTTCAAATGTGCATCAACAACACAGCAATGGAACATTATTTTACAGCTGGTTTCTGTCTCTACCGACAGAAAACAGAGCCTACTTGAACTTACACTGAAACCAAGAGCTATGTAAAACTGACTTACATTTAATTGACTTACTCTTCAATCCTGCCTTTGCTGTGTAGCCACACACTGCCCCAAATTCTGATGTGATGGTCTGGCCAGTCATCACATACAACAGTCACCCCACAATAGTCACAGATCAGTAGTATGTGCTGGACATCCTGTGGTCACATGGCAGGGCTTTCAACTGACATTTTTCAGCAAGATAATGCTCTCCCACACTGCAAGGGTTTTCAAGAATGCCTCAGCCAGTTTGCAACAGTTCCTTGGCCTGCCTGGTCACCAGATCGAGCATTTATGGAAGCAGCTGGGCCACCAGCTTTGGCAACCTCTGAATGTGCAGGATCTACAGGCGTAGATTAGCTGTAATAGAAAAAGCTGCAGTTCATACACATACAATGACCCTCACCTCATGACAGATGTGCAATCAAATCAGAGGAAATATTTTGTAATAATTATGGACATAAACATCTGTAATTACAGGAGTTACAATAGTTAATATATGTATAATAACAGCAGCAATAATCCAACATTCTAGAACTGTGAATACATTAGCATACTGTTTTTGCAGTGTACACTGTTATAGAAGATAGAAGATACATAATATTAAGTGGGGCCATTTTCTTACCTTAATTTTGCATACTGGTAAAATTAGAGACCCCAGTACTATATACTTGCAGAGAAGTGATAACACCCATACCCGCATACACCCAACCCTGCACCCACAGACATACTAAATGCCTCTTAATGTATGATTAGTGTGAATAATTTTAATAGGCAATTTAGAATATTGAGTAAATGGCCTGTGTGTGTGAGAGAGTGTTAGAAGATCCGGGGGCATAAAAATACTCTGTCCCTTATTAATTCATTTAACCACAGAAAGAAATTTCCATTGAGAATGAAAGAGCACTGGAGGAAATTGGAGATAAGGTTACAGTTACATCTGATAACGTCCATGTGTGTCTTCTGAAAGAAAAAAAATGAATTGAGTTAAGAGTACATGTTCAAGATGGGGTTTTTTTTGGCATGTGCGACTGCCACGTTTCTTTTTTCTAGGGTACATGTGATCCCAGAAGGGGGTGCTCTTCACAGGCAAGAGAGCTCACAAAGGAACAAAACAAGTACCTCCCAGGGTCGGTCTGGAAACAACAAACTAACAAAAACCAACATACTGGTGTCCTTCACAGAGGAGAAGGTATCTCATGCAGAAGCTGAAGATTCCTCAGATTCCTACTAGCCCCTAGACTCCCCTAGACAGTTGAGAAGTACAATTTGCTTTGAGACAACTGGAAAAAAAAGGTTTTACACATGCATTTCTAGACAGGCTGAGAGATACAAAACTGGCATCTGAAGTGAAAGAAGCATGTGGCCTGATGTGGTAAAGTCTGTATTTGATATAGATCATCTACATCTTTAAAAAAACAGGTAGCCTATATGCCATCTTCTCACTTCCTTGAACTGCCGCCCTCTGTCACTGACATATTCTGTGATGTATCCTTGGTTTCACTAAAACCTGTTTAAACACAGGATGGTTTGCTAAAAAAGGTTCTTGTAAGCTCAAACAGAACCAGTTCAAGCAGAGTTCTTTTGGTGGAAAAGGCCTCTAGATGGACTATATCAAAAAAAATATCAGCAAAACCAATGAACAAATAGATGCATCAAAAAAGTCACGAAAACAAACAAAGCAGTAAAACATAATACTTTCAAACTGAAAGCTAAGATTAGGGAGTCACACTTTATTCTTTTTTGCTGATCTAAAAAATTCAATCAGTGACTTACAGTGGGGAAAATAAGTATTTAGTCAGTCACCAATTGTGCAAGTTCTCCCACTTAAAAAGATGAGAGAGGCCTGTAATTGACATCATAGGTAGACCTCAACTATGAGAGACAAAATTGAAAAAAAAATTGAGAAAATAATTTTGTCTGACTTTTAAAGAATTTATATGCAAATAATGGTGAGCATTAAGTATTTAATACCTACAAACAAGCAAGATTTCTGGCTGTCACAGACCTGTAACTTTTAAGAGGCTCCTTTCCCACTCATTACCTGTATTAATGGCACCTGTTTGAAGTCGTTAACAGTATAAAGACACCTGCCCACAACCTCAAACAGTCACACTCCAAACCTACTACGGTGAAGACGAAAGAGCTGTCAGAGGACACCAGAAACCAATTGTAGACCTGCACCAGGCTGGGAAGACTGAATCTGCACAGGCAAGCAGCTTGGTGTGAAGAAATCTACTGTGGGAGCAATAATTAGAAAATGGAAGACCTACAAGACCACTAATAATCTCCTCGATCTGGGCCCACGTGATCTCAGCCCGTGGTCAAAATGATCACAAGAACGTGAGGAAAAATCCCAGAACCACAAGGGGGATCTAGTGAATGACCTGCAGAAAGCTGGGACCAATGTTACAAAGGCTACCATCAGCAACACACACCACGACGCCAGGGACTCAGATCTGCAGTGCCAGATGGTCCCCTGCTTGGGTTTTCAGTCCATATCCAGGCACGCCTGAAGTTTGCTAGAGAGCATTTGGATGTTCCAGAAGAGTATTGGGAGAATGTCATATGGTCAGATGAAACCAAAGTAGAACTTATTTGGTAAAAACACAACTCGTCGTGGTTTGGAGGACAGTGAATGCGGAGTGCCAATCCAAAGAACACCATACCAACTGTGAAGCATGGGGGTGGCAACATCATGCTTTGGGGCTGTTTCTTCTGCAAAGGACCAGGACGACTGGTCCGTGTACATGAAAGAAATGAATGGGGCCATGTATTGTGAGATTTTGGGTGCAAACCTCCTTCCATCAGCAAGGGCAATGAAACGTGGCTGGTCTTTTCAGCATGACAATGATCCCAAGACACTGCCAGGGCAACAAAGGAGGCTTCATAAGAAATACGCTTCAGCAAGTCCTGAGTGGCCTAGTCAGTCTCCCCGATTTCACCCCATCGAAAAACCTGAGGGAGTTAAAGTCTGTGTTGCCCGGCCGACAGCCCCAAAACAACACTGTTTAGAGGAGATCTGCATGGAGGAACGGGCCAACATACCACAAATAGTAAAGCAACTCTGTAAGACTTACAGAAAACGCTTGACTTCTGTCATTGCCAACAGTGATATACAACAAAGTATTGTGATGAACTTTTGTTATTGACCAAATACTTATTTTCCACCATTATTTGGTAAATAATTAAAAGTCAGACAAAATGATTTTCTCAATTTTTTTTTCACATTTTGTTCCTCATAGCTGAGGCTCACCTATGATGTCAATTACAGGCCTTCTCTCATCTTTTTTATGGGAGAACTTGCACAATTGGTGACTGGCCTCAAATCACTTATTTTCCCCACTGTAACATACTGTCTGATCCAAAGCTGTGAGGTTTAGGATCCTATTGCAGTTTGTGTGTCTCCCCAGCACTGTGAGCATTAAGGCTTCATCATGTTGTCATCCTCTATGCTATGGAGATTCACATGTGTGACAAAGATAATAGAATCAGTGCTCACTGGCAGAACATGCATGCGTGTGTGTGTGTGTGTGTGTGTGTGTGTGTTCGTGCTTTTCAAGTTTGCCAAAGTCTAAATGGGTGCAACCATATATGTGCTGGCATTTTAAACCATCTGTGGCTGAGAGCCTTACAGAGCACAGCCCGACTCCACTCTCTTAGGGTCTCAAGCCCTCTTTCTCCCACCATCACTCAGCTCGATGCGGTCAGACATCTGTTGGGTGATGTAACAAAAATAGGCAGTAAGTATTCCCTTTCCAGTGTCCCTGTAGAAACGTAGTTTGTACCTGGAAGAATCAAAGAATGAGAAAACTCTGGGTTTACATGAGTAAATAATCAGATTTGTACTCTGCAACCACCCAATAATCTCAAAGATTAAGGTGTATGGGGTGGGAGGAAGGTGGAAATATGGTGGAAACATGACCACTTGCATAATCTGACAGTTGCACATAATTGAGTGCATGTAAATGATACTTTTGTCTATATAGTGTATACAGGTTAATCAGTGAATGTATATGCTAATTTGACTGATGACTTGATGTGTGACTCAAACATGTTAGAGAATAATAAATACATCTATTACACAGGTTGTATTTTGTGCAGATGATGTGGAGTTATGACAGCACCACAGCACAGGCAGAGTCACAAGTAGTAGGCAAGTAAGCAGTAGACTTACTTTTCAAACAAATGGTAAACACACTGGTAATTTGATGTTACTATTTTTTTATCACACAATAATTTTTTTTTTTTAGAAAGGCTTTCATTTATTAAAGTCAATACAATTTTTTAGTTTTAATATGATGAACAGCAGTTGATTATGCACAAAAACCATGAAAACCATGAAAACCATGATGAGATTTAATTCCTTACTCCAGTTAACTGTATTCCTGGCAGAGGCTGACGACACTTTTGTCTTGACCACACGGTCACTGTAATGGTTGATAGGGGATTAACTGTATAAGAAGTGTGTGAGGGTACTCATGCAGCATTTTCCATACTTTTGAACAAATCTATAGCTACATCATTCTTAAAAATAAGTGCTAATCATCACACTGCAGTTAGCCATATATGCTACATGCTCCTGAGCCCATTGTGTGTGTGTGTGTGTGTGTGTGTGTGTGTGTATGTGTGTGTGCAAAGAGAGCAAAGGAGAGACCAAGCTTCAGGCTTTCTTCTATAATCTCTCACACTCATTTAATATAAACACACACACTAAACTCTCCACAGGCTTGGGTCAAGTTCAGCATCATGGCAGAGTTTAAGGAGAGAGATATAAATCAAAGGAAGAAAGAAAAAAGGAAAGAAAAACAACAAAAGAAAGATGAGCTGTCTCTCTCTCTCTCTCTCTCTCTCTCTCTCTCTCTCTCTCTCTCTCTCTCTCTCTCTCTCTCTCTCTCAAACTTGTATTGTATAAACACTACTGGTAAGTGAACATACACCATCATACACAACCACACACACAAACGCAGGTGCTTTTTAGTAATCAAACACTACAATTATACTCTTAAGGGTTAAGGAGCAGAAACCCTAAGCAGCAAAAACGAGTAAAACCCTATTCAGAAAATTAGATAGTAATAGTTGATTAATTCAGTCACTCACAACATTTGCTTAAAACACACACCTAAAACTAGTGATACAGCCAACTGCTCAGGTTAACGTTGTAAAAACTGGTTTCCTTTAAGTCATTTAGTCATTTCCTGGATGACTTTATTAAAAGACTATTTGTTACTAACACAGAGCTTGACAATCTAGCTAAGCTATCTCTTGTTTTTAGTAAACATAGCTCACTCCACGCGGTTTTAGCAAGGTATGCGTTTTTACTCACTTTCCATTCCACATTAAAGCCATTCAAAGATAATGTGAGTTAAAAGGTGGAGCCGAAGCAGCTACAAATGGGACAATCTGAATGTGTAAATGTCTGGAAATGTGTAAATGTTTAAGACTTCATTAAGATCTGACTAGACTCCAAACACTGGTATTTGGTCAGTTTCTAGGAGAGATGCAGAACGCTGCAGAACCCCATTCAAGCCAGTGTGTGGATAAAATGTTGGAAGTCTGCTGTTGGTAGTATCTGACTCAAACACACTACATACAACCCAATGCCAGTCCAATGAAATTTATAAAGATGACTGTCTGTACATTCCTTTACATCACCACAGGCATTGAAGATATGGGGCTGTATGTCAGGTAAAGGCACAGGAGATGACAGTCATTGCTTCACATCTTCAATAAATTCCAAAGTCTACATAGAAATTAAGAACACTAAGAACAACATAAGAACACTTTTCTTATTCCATCAGCTGAAAGGAGTGATGATTTGCATGATTGGATAGTTTTTCAAAATGATAATGCATCTTGCCATGGGGTAAAGGATGTGAAAACGTTCCTTCCAGAAAGTCATACAATGTCAAGGTGATGGTCATGTGAATACATACCAATCAAAAATCACCAGACTGGAACTCCTGTGTCTCACCCTCATTAACCTGCCTCAGACTGTTTGTCACTGCCAGCATTACAGTATTCCTGACTTACTCAGTGTTATTCCTTGTTGTTTTGATCATGTTTTTGACCACTGACCATTGACCATTCTGCTTTTTGAGCACATTTCTGGATTTGCCCTCTTCCTTATGTTACTCTGGTTTGAACTCTGCCTGTTTTTTTTTGTCTGTTTGTATGCCCCTTTGTGTCAAACTGCTTTAGTGTTCCTTGTGATTCTTGTGCCACGTCAAAGACACGTTTTGATTTTACTCTGTGTGCCCCCATTCTGTCCAGCATTGACACCTGCAAATAGTCCAGATCTCAATCCAGTTAAAAATGGAAATGGAAGAAAATGGTCAATGACAAGGCTGCAAAGCTTATCTGGCAACAGCAATAAGAGACAGTTGGAGAACAATTTGATGAAGAATACTGTTTGTCATTAATTAAGTCCAAACCAGAGGGGGTGCAACAAAGAACTGATGGTGTAGTGTTTCCACATGATTTACAATATTTTCCTCAGAATTGTGATTCAAATTTTTTATCTACCTGATTTAAAAACACTTTTGTGACGGACTACAACAATTATATTTTCTTTATTTCTGTTTGTAATGCCATTAGGTTGGAATTTGAAAGAAAGGTTTGTGGCATGTCTCTGTGATTAACTATTTTCAAGCATAATTAAATGAATTAAAAACGTCCCTTTGCTAGAGGTTGGATTTCAATTCAATTCAAGTTTATTGTCATGAACATATTTAGACACAGTATATTTGGTTTTAAATAATATTTGCAGGGGAAAGCAGAGTGAAGACCTTTAACCTAGCACCAATAACTTAATAGCCCTCTCAATAGTACATCGCTCATGCTTCATGGGCTGATGTGGCATCTTGTTGCTCTGGTCAGCAGTTGGACAATTATACTGAAAGATGTGATCAGTATTATTCTCAAAACACTGATTCATCTCTGACTCATCTCTAATACTAACCCTAAACCGATGTACAGATGACACTTTAGTATTGAACTCTAAATGTACTGACCTCTGATCAGCGGAAAACAGAGGGAACCCTATATAGATGACACATAAACTGCTGAGTAACAGATCTGAAAAACAGAGAAGAAGCAAAAATCTCTGAGATTATTTGGTAACTTCACTGAAACCGATATCCTACCTTAAGTTTAAAGGGATTCAAAGAAAGAAACACTAAAAAGGCTGCCTGCTTTTGGCCTATTCTGTATTTGAAAACAACATTAAGAAACATCTTTCAATTTAATGTAAAGCTATAAACTCTGATTAATTATAAGAACATTCAGTAATCTACAATTTACATTACACTGAACACAATGAAACAAATGGTTAATGACTCTAATGTGTCACATAGTTACACATCAATGAACAAAAGTGGTTCTCAATGCACTTTCTTTTTAGTACCTTTCTTGTTTTGGCAAGAATTCTGTTGATGCAATATCACATTTGATTAATTTTTTTCAAAGACCCGACATTTTGAATCCTGTTATTTTACTGTAGATAATTAATCATTATCATTTTTTTGTCCACCAGATTTCGCTTCCCTCAGCTCCATTAAAGTAGTTATACAAATTATAGAGTAGAATATTTTTATGAGGTAAAACAAAGTACACCATCAATTTCCACAGCAGCTTTTGCAATATGTTTTATATGACACACGTAAACTGGAGGTGAACCCAAACCAGCCCATATAATCTTATGACAAGTTACACAAAGCCACAGCCGCTCCTTTTCTTTATCATGACTACAACAATCCTCTGGCCTATTTCCTGCAGTTCTGAACAACTAGTTTGATTAATAGGTGCTCTGATTTTGCTGCTTTCTATCTAGAAGGGATATCCTTCACCTTCATGATTCCTGGTGGCAGGTTATTTTACTGGTTAAATCCACATGGGAATGTTTGCCAGTAGCAAAATAAAAGTGCAAAGTAATATTTGGAGGGGGAGGGAAGGAGAGAAAGAGAGAGAGAGAGAGAGAGAGAGAGAGAGAGAGAGTATGAGTATGTGTGTATGTGTGTTGGACAGATTCAGTAAGTTATAGCTAAAGTTCCGGCGTTTCCTGCGACACATCTGGGCCACATAAACACAGTCCAGCAGACCAATGACCTCCATCCACACACATTCCGTGTCTGCCTGCAATCCAATCCACACAAAAATAAAGAGAGCTCTCACACACACATAAACCCCATTCTAATTTATTCTTCATTTATTTTCATTTGGGGCAGACATTTGAGATTGTACATTTATGACCAATTGAGTGAGTTTGTGTGTAACAATTAAAAGGTACACACACAGAGCACACACACACATACACACACACACACACACACACACACACACACACACACACACACATACGTGCACATGCAATTTCTCTCTGCGTTCCCTACTCCTACCTACACCCTCAACCATTTCCATGCTTGATGCTGAAAACATCCTTTATAAAAGAGGTTTTATTTTTAAAAACCAAAGCATTACACTATTTTACACTACTCTACTCTTACACTAAATTACTGAGATTTAAAGTTAGGTATAGTTTAGGAAGATACTAGAAATTTATTTAAACATGAAAACAAGTCAAATCTTACCACATATTGGAGAAGAATACTCAAGAATTACACCAAAAACCAAAGAACAAACAATTTGAGAGGGAAACAGAGTTTATGTACACCCAGTGGAAGAGCTGCAGACTGTGCAGTGAGTGAGTGGAGTTTTTTTACTGTGACATAGCAACAAGCAGCAAGTTAAAGAACTAGAATTTGGCAGATGGAAATGCTAAAACATTCACAGCTTGATTTATTTTATTCTTACTTTATTTATTTAATTAATTTAAAAGTTTTATTTAAACTTTTTATTACAAGTTTTATTAAAACTTAAGGTCACAGAAATGACAGCATGGCTTTTGATGAAATATGGATTCACCTTGGCTCATGTCTGTTTATCTCAGCTGTGTTGTTACTTGATAACACTCTGCCATGTTTCATTGCTTTAGTATTTAGTTGTATTGCAGCAGAGCACACAGTACTGTGGATAGTATGTTACTTGTGTGTTTTCGATGGGTTAAGATATTAGTTGTAGCTACAAACTACTGGAACACAGCATGTATTTCAAATATTGCCATTTTGTAATGTTGAAGGGTAAGATAACATATTAATGTTCTGCCATATCTATATCACGTCTTATGGTCTGCTTTATTTTAAAATGTATTACATTTTCTCAAAACTGTATTAAACTGAACTATGAAGTATATACTACACACACACACACACACACACACACACACACACACACACACACACACACACACACATATATATATATATATATATATATATATATATATATATATATATATATATATATATATATATATATATATATAGTATATACTTCATAATTCAGTTTAACACAGTATATATATATATATATATATAGTATATATATATATATATATATATATATATATATATATATATATATATATATACTGCATCATACTTTATTACATATAGATACTTAACAACTTTGTATCTCTGTTTTTGGCCCCCTAGTGGCAATTCCGTAGGCAGAATGGGGAATCTTCTTTTTCTTTTACTGGTTGAAATCTGCTGCCATCTGAGTTATGATACATAGGGAAACAGAGACTAAATTACAGTAATGACACTTATTGGTGGGTCTGTAAAAAGGAGTTTAAAAGTACCTAATTTAAAAGTAAGGAAGGAAAGGAACTGTCCTTTATGTTGGTTGAAAATATCATGACTAATAGTTTTTAATTATTTGATAATATATAATATATTTAATTATTATTATTTGGATTAAAACCTTGTTATTATACTAAAAGTTAAGAAGGTTTTCCTTTCCTTCTAGCTTTTTTGGAGCTTGTGTTTCAACAACAGCAATTTAGTGTATCCCACGCATATGGAACATAGGTATAAACCAATGTCCTGACAAAGTATATAAACAAACACGAGTGTGTGCGCAACTTCTGCAAGCACGTATGATGTATCGTCTGTTCATTGTGTCCATGTGTGCCCTTGTGGTGTCTGTAACCACACTGCAGCCACAGTTAAATTTCCCTACTCGCCTACACGCCATTAATAAATCTACCACAAATACCAGACTGAAAGCTCACTGTACACACTCCCCAACTTCTGCCAATGATCACCAGAAAAGCAGATACACTCTCTCTCTCTTTCTTCCTCTCTCTCTCTCTCTCTCTCTCTCTCTCTCTCTCTCTCTCTCTCTCTCTTTCTCTCTCTCTCTCTCACACACACACACACACACACACACACACAAAAACACACAAACACACAGCGTCAGCTTGTGCTATGTTTACATGTTGGGGTTGCTTTCATTTGAAACGAAATGATATGTGGACAAAAGTATTGGGACACCTGCTGTTTTACTGTTTTTTTCTGAAATCAAGCATATTAAAGAGTTTATCCTCTTTTTGTTGGAGTAACTGTCTCTCTCCAAACAAATTTTGAAACATTGCTATGAAAATTTGACTGCATTCAACAACATGACTGTTAAAGAAAGTGCTTTGATGGCAGATCACCACCTCACCTCATCCCCAATTACATCCCTGATCATCCCAAAAGTACTGTTTGGAGCATCAATATTTCAGAAAACACAGTTCCACTGCTCCACAGCTCAATGTTGGGTCATTATACCCCTCTAGCCCAGGCCTGTAATGAGGCATGATGCCAATATGTTCATGTTTATCTGCTCCAGAGAGTCCTATTCTATTGTCAGTATGTCTCTACACAAGCCGTGTGTCCGTTTTGTGCATCTGGGTCAGCAACAGATACAACTTAAAATAGCAGAATACATTCATCAGAAAGGGGTGTCCACAAACATTTGAACACAGTCCTACTCATCATGCTACTCATTAGAATTGGATTTGGGAAGCTGCTCTTTTTGGTCAACAGCTAACATGGGAGGAGCTCTATAAAATAAGCAAGATTTAAAATATAAAGCTTTATATGCTACAAATGCTCTATATGAATCCTAATTAAAAAGCTGGATGTGTATATAAACCAATAACCACACCAGTCCCTACTGCGTATGCATTTTCCTGTTTTGTACAACTAGTGAAAGGGAACAGGGAGGTATCACTCTCCAAACAATGGTCATCTTAATGACGGTATGTGCTTTCACATATTCAACATGTGCAAAATACACTAGAACACTAAGCACATGCCATTCTGTTTATTCTAGTTCTTGGGTCCCTAGAAACTTTGCAATGCACGCACGCATGCACGCGCACACACACACACACACACACACACACACACACACACACACACACACACACACAAAACATTAAAGATTCACCAGTGTTTTTGCTGAGGTCGAAGGGAAGACAGAGGAGCAGAGTTTCCCGTTAATATTTATCTGTAGTTAACAGCTTATTCAAGTGTGCTTCATGCAGCATTAGTAAACCCACAAAGCAGAAAGAAAGCTCAAAATAGGGCCCCATAGAACTGGCATCCTTGAATTTACCACACAAAATGGTGCCAGTAAACCCACTTCAGTAGTAATAATTGATGCAGACTGGGATTCAGCATTTTTGATCATTCAGGTTCAGCATTCAGATTCAGCATTATCATGCCATTTTCCATGTTAATTATAAAGTAAACCGACAGTGTGCAAACTGAAGGATACACTGTATTGTTGTATATGGAAATATTTCAAACACAAATATGACAAATTTGTAGAGGTTTTGGCACCTGAATCCAATCTGAATACCTTAAAACAGAGTATTTATATGAAATATATAAATAAATTAAATAAAGTATGAAGTATATATAAAGTCATCCCTAATAGTATTCAAGTTGAGAATCAACTGAATTTCAACAGTTTGTTAACAGTTTGAGCATTTACAGGTAATGTGAGAATAACTGTGAGAATAACTATTTCCACACTGCAGACATTTAGACCCTCTGAAACTGCTCAATGCTCACTGCTGCAGGACGTCAGTAATGTTCATTTATGGAGCCTCGATGATAGTGACACAGCTTCGTAGAAGAAAAAACAAGCAAAGAATTCTAAGTGGATTAAGCTTAACTGATACCTGATTCATTTATTTTCATTGCTGAATTCTGTGGATCAAACTGAGGCATCCCTACAAATGTGTACAGTTTAATTTTTATGCGATAGTATTCAGTAAATTATTTGACTACAAACACATAAAATAGTGAGATAAATGATCTATTTTAACAGTAGATGTCAACTTACGCAAGCTTATAATAATACATTATTATTATCCTGCTAGCATATTCATCCTGAACACAATAATGCAGACATTCAGATAGCAAAATTGATTAAATGCTCATTGTCCCAGAGGGACAATTTAAGTACAGTGAGCCAGCCTTACTGTAGATGTTGAGCCATTATAAAATACTATTTTTTTAAAAATCTAAATATTATATGTAAGCAATCATTTGTTTGTATATGTCTGCTTTAAAACCTATTAAGCATTCCAACAAGGGTCATGGCTAGGTTAAGGAGGGTTACTGAGAGGTCGTAGATGCCCTTTGTGTGTGTGTGTGTGTGTGTGTGTGTGTGTGTGTGTGTGTGTGTGTGTGTGTGTGTGTGTGTGTGTGTGTGTTCGACAGAAGAATGTCAGAGGCCCTCTGCCCATCAGTCTGCTGTGGAAGGAGGGATGAAGAGAAGGCAGCAGAGGTGAAGGATGGGAGGATGGGGTGAAGGGGAGGTAAGGGGGCACCCAAGGGAGGTCAAAACGCGGTCAAATACAAAACACACATACACACACTCACACATGCACAGTCAAACCCCTGCTCTCGCTCTGCTAACCCGAACATTCCTCTTCACTATAAGACCATTTCCTTTTGACAGTCTGCTCCCCCTGAAAACACATAGACACACACATACATGCACGCGCGCACACACACACACACACACACACAATACAGGCCTGGGGGCTATATTTAGTTTTAAAACAGGAAGACAACTAAAGGCCAGTGGCAAGTCCTCCGGTCCTGCTGCAACTAAGCCGTGAATCACTACACCCATGATGGCAGCACCTGAATTAGCCTGGGTGATATTTATACATTCCAATACAAGATTTTCCAAAAATATCTGAGAACTGGACAATATTTAAGTTAGTATTAATAAAGATAGTGGTGCTTCCTGAGTACTGCTACAGTTTATTTAGAATTTACATACTATGAACTAAAGTACCCACAAAATGACATATCCCATCTATGTTAACCATCAATCTTCAAAAATCAATATAGGTGCCTTTGTAACCAAGACCAGTATACCAGTACAAACCAGTACATTGCCTAGCACCACTCACTAATGAATGAGCAAGCATCTAAATAGCAGCATCCAAATGAATGAACAAGCAGGACACATCTCCAAATCTGGAATGAATGCACAAAGATGGCTCCTATCTTTCAGCATGGCATTCACCAGAAGGCTCTCACTGTCCCCTGCACCCATGAAAGCACCCTTAATCTGACCTTGTGGCCCAATAGCTAAAAAATGAGACCAACCTTTGACCCAAAAGACGTTCGCTCTCTTCCTTCACTCCTCCTCCTCCTCCTCTTTCCCTCGCTCTCTCCCTCTTGGAGCAAGGATGACAGCTCACAAATCAAGTGCGCTGTGCCAAGCTCTGTGCGCATCTGCAGAGTGTACAGAGAAAGAGACGGCATGTTTTTAGAGCTATACACACGCATTCATCTGCTACCATTTTATTTTGGAAGCATTCATACATCTACAGCTGCATATGGAGTGCATACAATGTAATTATATAACAGCCATGACTCATGGTCGCGAGGCTGTTTTGTGTACCTGACGATTTGGCATGTTGATATTGGCACACAAAATACAGAAGCTAGAAATCATAAATCATCACAAAAAGGCACAAAAAAGGAGACGTAAATGTGAGGAAATATACACTGTACATCATTTGATCTCAAGTATCTGTATTAATGAGATTCACCCAAGCAAAATATGCATTTTCCAGAAGACTTTAACAAATAATCTGTTCGCAATGTCTGATATAGATGGTCATCTTAACTAGGGATATGTCAGTAGAGGAATTTTGGTCTGGTGCCAATGTCCAATATTTTTCATGACCATCTTTCAACGCTGATGTTGATGCTGGCACACACTGATAAACTATAGTAAATGTAACTAGATTAATTTTAGTGTAGCAGTCCAGCAACTGTTCTGCTCTGCCTAGAACACAAAAAATAATCATAAAACATTGGCCTGACCTGTCACTCAATTCTACATATCTGTCAACATCTATATGATTCCAATAGCACTGTGCAACAATATGTCTATGTCTAGTATAGTAAAATGCATCAACAATTGGTAGTGGAATATTCTTTGTCTCACTAAGGATTAGGGCTGGGCAAAACCTCATATCTCAACATGCTTAAGAGAATTTGTGATATATACAGTATTATGAAACCCTTAACAAAAAGAGTGTTAGAGTATCTGTATTTATGTGTAACACCAGAAACACAGCAAGTGATATATATTTTTAATAAGAAAACATGAGACAATTGCTCTCTTCGTGGTTTTTCACTGATGCGGCAAACTGCTCTGGATTATGTTGATTGAGATGCTGAAATAAAGTCATTATGCTGCTCCTTTAATTGTGATGTTTCTACAACACAGGCCTGTACTGTTGAATGTCATCCTGAAAACAAACCATTTCCATACAAATGAACACAGAATTCTTCTTGGGATTAAATCACACACAGATGCAACTGTGTAGCTATTGCAATATTATGAATATGGCAAATTTTATATCCTATATATATATATATATATATATATATATATATATATATATATATATATATATATATATTCCTTTTTTTTTTGCTCCCTTTAGTAGTCGCCACAGCGGATCATCATATTTATGATCCGCATTATAGTTTTGGCACAAGTTTTATAATATATATATTATAAAATAGAGAGAGAGCGAGAGAGAGAGAGAGACCTGTTAGGATATATTAAGAGCCCTTCTAGGGATGTAGTGATCCATAAATGTCACAAAAAAGAAACAGCACTATGAACAACATTTTGCTTTGATTTATGGTTCAAATGCCAAAACACCACCTGTTTTTTTGAAAGCATAACTGTTACAAGTGTTTTTATAAGGTGACACTTGTGAGTATATACACACAAATATTCTTACAAGAAAGGGTGCAACAAAGATTTCTTTGAAAATGCTACAGATTCACCGCTTTCAGTTTCCTAAAGACACATTTATGTATTTATTCATTAAAAATGTTTTAAACGTTATTTCAAACACCTGTACTCCAACTCCAAGGGAAGGGAAACAAAAGTGACTCCTTCTTGGAATTCTTCTTGGGTCAGGTGTAAATGGTTTCAGGAAGGTATTTTGTCAGTGTTTTTTCTAATTATATCAATTAACCTGGTAGCAAAAGTATATTTAGAGCATAAATAAATAAATAGATTTGCTGTACACACTGGTCCAGCAAGTGTGACATAGTGTAACCGTGTTATCTTTATTGTTGGATGCACTTACAGTCTGAGTGTGCACACTTTTTATATTACTAAAATCTTATTATTGCTCTGTTTCAATATCTTATAATATCAATAAGAAATGACTTGAACTGACAGTGTATTCATACACATTTGTTGGTCAAAATGGTTTCTGACACATGACAATATATGTCAAAGCAAACACCACATTAGCAGTGAGAAATCACATTATACATTTAAAGATAAGAAGAGAAAGTATATTATGGAATTCATAAAAAGTTAGATGAGATTAGATTTATTTTTGTGACCTATTAATGCATAGATGAGTACCACTAATGTATTATTCCTTACAGATACAAGCTCCAAGACAGTATTTAAGGAGAAGAGGGCAGAGGCAGAAAAAAAGATAAACTGTATTCATCTAGCTGTCTCCTGTTCTCACAGATATCTGTGCCTTAATGTGTGTGCGTGCTGTGTTTGAGGTGGCTATAGAAGTGTGTGTCTTTTGCTCATCTCTCACAACAATACTTGTGTTTGCTACTGTAACGTAGATGACTTCAACCATTCACACATGCATCTAAACACAACACAAACACCTCTGCAGGTGGTCTTCCAGACTAATGAAGAGGGGAAGATGAACCAAGGTTAAACAAACCTGTAGCTCCCTGAATGTTATTATAGCAACAAAACAGAATTACTGTACGTTTTCAGCATGTAAACCTGTGTGTGTGTGTGTGTGTGTGTGTGTGTGTGTGTGTGTGTGTGTGTGTGTGTGTGTGTGTGCTCCTGCTGAGCACTTAAAGCACTACAAGAGACAAATTTACACATGCACAAGGACACACATCCTTTACTCTAAACCAGACACACAGGAGCCGGTCTTACTGCCTTGTGAACAAAAATGTTCCACACCATATAACCATCTAGTCCTGAGAGCCAACAGGGAGTAACACACACACACACACACAAGTGTAGATAGAGCAGTGGTTCCTAAAGACAGCACAGTATTGTAGTGGTCAAAAGTTGCTCAGCTCAAACACACCTGACCAGCACACAGGAGGCACAAAAATGAGCCTAGTATGCATACTGGGGTAGGGAACATCTGACATGATGCCAGTACAGTAACAGTGAAAGTGTGGATTAATAATTTTATCTGCTCTATCTGAGAAACACTCCCTTAGGTAATGATTAGAACCCAAGATCTGCACTTTGCCAGCAGTTATGGGCAGTTTATACTTTCATAACTCATGATAGACCTGTCATATCATGACCTACCCTATCTACTCAACCTGCATGCAGATTCCTACTGATCAGTCAGAGGGGGTGGGACTGATGATGTCACTGATCCAGATGTTGAATTATAGAGGAAGGGAAGGGAGGGGGTTTGCTCTTTTATTTTGGTCACAGTGTTCAAATTTCAGAATAAAAGTCCTGAGAAAGGATATCAATACATAAATCATAAATAAAGGTTATTCAGAATATCCTCCTCTATCTAATACTTCATCAAAACACTCTGGATTATCAATCTGCAACATGATTTCTGAGATATAAAGTGTTATTTAATTTTTAAAAGCCAGAAAACACCACATATTGAAACCACAAGTTAAGTATTTTTTTAAAGACATACATACAAATATTTTTACATGAAAAACTGTACACTTCCTACAGCTTAAAAGAAGATTAAATTAAGTAACCTAGGATCTGAAAATATCTGGCACGTGTGGCTCCTATAATTGCTTTTTAATGTTTTGGCGAATAAAAGTAAGTCTAACAATGAAAATATCCTGCAATATTAGACTAACGGTTACTTAACCAGGTTGTTTTCATTTTAACAACAGTCACGTTAGCTAGCGGCTAACAGTGCCATTTATCTGTTATTTATTGCTCGTTTACGTTTTCTTCTCCTTTAATATTATCTACAGGACTTTTCTTTTTCCTTAACATTTCTCGTTTTCGGTTCTTTTTCTCTCGTTTTCACTTTACGCAGGTAATAGCCGAATTTAGACAGTGATCTGGCTGGTGTAACCCTTGGCGACGCCCTTCTGTTTGATTTTGGAGGCATTAGAGTCAGACTCTGATTTAATTCACCTCCTCTTCCTTTCCTCTGGTCGGGCCGAAGTCAGCTCAGCTGAAGCGTTCCTTAGTTCGCCGTTTCTCTGCTGTAACAGCTCCAGAAGAGCCGGCAGACAGCGCTCTAATATCCTGAGTACACTACCTCTAACATAGATCCTGAGTACACTACCCCTAACATAGATCCTGAGTAAACTACCCCTCACATAGATCCTGAGTACACTAACATAGATCCTGAGTAAACTACCCCTCACATAGATCCTGAGTACACTACCCCTAACATAAATACTGAATACTCTGCCCCTAACATAGATCCTGAGTGCACTACCCCTAACATAGTTCCTGAGTACACTACCCCTAACATAGATCCTGAGTACTCTAACGTAGATCCTGAGTACTCTAACGTAGATCCTGAGTACACTACCCCTCACATAAATACTGAGTACTCTGCCCCTAACATAGATCCTGAGTGCACTACCCCTAACATAGATCCTGAGTACACTACCCCTAACATAGATCCTGAGTACTCTAACATAGATCCTGAGTACACTACCCCTCACATAGATCCTGAGTACACTACCCCTAACATAAATACGGAGTACTCTACCCCTAACATAGCTCCTGAGTGCACTACCCCTAAAATAGATCCTGAGTACACTAACATAGATCCTGAGTGCACTACCCCTAACATAGATCCTGAGTGCACTACCCCTAACATAGATCCTGAGTGCACTACCCCTAACATAGATCCTGAGTACACTACCCCTAACATAGATCCTGAGTACTCTAACATAGATCCTGAGTACACTACCCCTCACATAGATCCTGAGTACACTACCCCTAACATAAATACGGAGTACTCTACCCCTAACATAGCTCCTGAGTGCACTACCCCTAAAATAGATCCTGAGTACACTAACATAGATCCTGAGTGCACTACCCCTAACATAGATCCTGAGTGCACTACCCCTAACATAGATCCTGAGTGCACTACCCCTAACATAGATCCAGAGTACACTACCCCTAACATAGATCCTGAGTGCACTACCCAAAACATAAATCCTGAGTACACTACCCCTCACATAAATCCTGACTACACTACCCCTAACATAAATCCTGAGTACACTAACATAGATCCTGAGTACACTACCCCTAACACAGATCCTGAGTACACTACCCCTAACATAGGTCATAGGTTACACAGGTCTATAAACCAATACACAGTTCTGCAACATACATAATAAATCGTTTTATTAATACGAATAATACAGCATTATTTAAAAAAATATGAAACAGCCATGCAACGTCCTTAATTTTTCATTAATTATCGAAATGATCAAAACAATTAAAAAAGATCATGAATAAGTTCTGATAAAAATATATATTATTTTAAATTTTACAAGGACATTTCCCCCTTTATTACTCATGTTCAGTAATCATGATAAGGCGTCATTTTCGACTGAAGTATTTATTATTTGGACTGGTGTCATGTTATATTTTATTTTTTTCGTTAATTATAATTTATTTTTGTTTTAGTAATAAAATCGCTGAACATTTTTAAAGGCGGTAAAAAGCGAGCAGACCTGTTCCTGTGAACACATTTTTATATTATATTATTAGAATAGCATCGTTTATTGGCTTATACTAATAAAAATTAAATGAATATAGAAACTGATGTTTAATATTGTTACATAAATCATTGTATTTTCTACACTTTATTATTATTTTTACAATTACATCACATTAGTTTATTGTGTCTCATTATTACAGCGTTCATTATGTTTTTATAGATAAACGGAAAACAACCGTTTTTAATGATTCATCTAATATTATAAACACTGTAGGTTTTATTTTTATTATTTATTTATTTTTTATTTGGTATCTATTTTCTCTATATTTATACGTAGACAATAGTTACTTAATGATGAATCTAATATTAACACTGTAGATTTCGTTTTATTATTATTTTATTATCTATTTTCCCAACATTTCTACTTAGACAACAGTTACTTAATGATTAATCTTATAAACACTGTAGATGTTTTTTTGTCTTTTTTTTGTTCTATTTTCCCCTAAATGTCTACTTAGACAACTTCGTGAAATAATCAGTGAGTCATAAATCTTTAGCTCTGAATGTTTATGTGTTAGATTTATCTGAAAGCTCACAGACAGAAAGCCTCTCTACGGACACGCTGAGGAAGAATCCTCGCTGCTCCACCTGCCGGTGGACATGAGCATTACCGCTTCCGTACAGTACAGCCGAGTTTTCCCAGTAATGGACACTGGGAAGCAGTCATTACATACCGGACCTTGTTTGTGAATCCCATACGTTCAATAAACGACTTGTTATGTCTTATAATAGTCGTTGGGACAAAGTTGCTGCTCGTTAGCAGCTTGGCGCTCATAAATATTTAAGCTGCTTGATCTGCTCTGTCAGTTGATCAGCTCTGACAGGCCTTTCTGATATCCCGTCATTATCACCCAGACAAGACACGGATTTACTGTTTCCGTCTGAAGCCACGTGTGCGGATCTCCTCTGGCTATAAATAAAAGCCTTCTTACAGCAGTGTGGGCTGACAGTACTGTTTCTTCACGAGGGACGGGTGGTACCATGAATTAACCTTTGGGTCAGAAATAAAATCCAGAGTCTAGAGTGCCGATACTAATACTGATACTTTTATCAGTCTTCTCTCGCACATAAAATTCATTTTCACACTGAATACCAATGAAAACGAATATCAAATTATATTTGAAATGCTTTGCTCTGATCATTTATTAATATATGATTTAAAAATTAATAAACGGCCACATATACTTAGTGGAGTGAAATAAAATGTATTATATAGTATTCATTATGGAGTATTCACTGCATCCCACATCCCCTGTCTCATCTGAGCCAGTGGGTGTATGTGTGTGTGTGTGTGTGTGTGTGTGTGAGAAAGAGAGAGAGAGAGAGAGAGAGAGAGAGAGAGAGAGAGAGAGACAGACAGAGAGTTCCTAACCTACACATTTATTTGACATCAATATTTTGTCGTTCTACAGTGAAAAACACGTATTTCTAAAATGGAGACTCTTTGAATGGGTTGATGTAAAATAAGAGACACTAAAGTCATTTTAGAGCATTTCTATTAGTCCATTCATCGTCAAATTCCGATACAATATAAAATACATCTGTCAAATACACATTATGGATAAAAATTGATATACGTGGTATTCATTGGACAGCGGTGATTTCAGGATCACATTCAGTTTAATACCTAAAAACAGTAAGAATTGATATCATGTGAGGATCAGCTTTCAAAACTCAAGATCATAAATCAATGCTTCAGTTTCCCTGTTAAACGTTCCGGCTTTGTGAATTTTGGCTCACTATGACACATACCGCTCTGTCCCCATTCAATCATACAAGAATTCAATGGATGATCTGTTCAGTTGTGGTTTATATAAATCAGTCCTTGAAGATCATGATTTTGGTCATATTTATAATTAACAGTTTAACAGGGTGTGGTATGTGAGGATTTGTTAGGAATATTTTAGGCATGTTATGGAATATTAATGATAGGAGACATCAAATATTTTACAGCATATTGTCAAATTAGGATATCAAGGTTCTAAATATTCTCTTTACTAACCCTTTATGACTGGCCGATGATAGTGTAATATTGCTATTGTCTATTTGTTAAAACTACATATTTTTTAATATTATGTATAAAGTAATCAAAGTGCACAAGAAAGCTATAAGATATAAGTTATAGACATCAGTGAGTGAGTGAGTGTTTGTGTGTGTGTGTGTGTGTGTGTGTGTGTGTGTGTGAGAGAGAGAGAGAGAGAGAGAGAGAGAGAGAGTATGAAATGGTCATATTACTTTAAGAAATGTTAATAGAAACACAGACTGTAGTAAAATGCTGGAATGTGTGTGAAAACGTGTTTATTACGCATTATGCAATATATACTAGGCCCGTGCATCGATGCCGCAGTACACGCTGGACCCAGAAAGTGAGCGCCACCTAGCCGACAACAAGAGAATGACACCATCTCGAAACAAACCTCAGATTATAGGACTGGACCAGCGCTGACCGATAGATTTGCCCTTCAGGTCTTCGTTGTTATTTTATTCAACTGTTCTTCAGTGAAGATGGAGGTATCGATTATTCAACCAATAAAACGAACACACACAGATTCACAGGGTGAATCGTCTTAGAATCTCGGTGGGAAACCTGAGTTGAGTACTGCTGATGCTGATGAGCTGAGCAGAATAATCAGGCGGTTCTGTAATTAAATGTATTTGAGGTAAAACAGGACGGAGATAATGTCTGGGGTTTATATGTGTAGTTTTGTGATTCGTTTGAAAATCGCTTCACAAACAGTACTGCGCGTGTAACCGAACTAACGCAAACGCGCAATACCGTCATTATCACCTTTTCCTTTACATCACACAACACGTACGTTGAATGACGTGTATCTCGTGTTATTTTTTAGAACTAGAATTATACCGGTGTGTTTATCGGTGTGCTGTCATTAGATCCACGCGTTCCATTTAATTTAAAATAATAAATATACATAAATTAATTAAATTACATAACAGACTGGCTCGGATGTCGTTCACTGAATAACTTAAATAAAATTACTACCATAAAAACAAAGAAATAAAAATATTTAACAATGTAGCCAAGCACCTTTTCTGCTTTAAGCATGAAAATACAGAAAAAGAAAGAAAAAAAGAAAGAAAGAAAGAAAGAAAGAAAGAAAGAAAGAAAGAAAAAAGAAAGATGGTAAACTTGTCTTTTGAGAGTAGGTCTGAGAAGAGCTGAGCCTAAGCTGAGCCTGAGCAGAGCTGGAGTGTCGGCCTGCGGGTTAAACTGAGGGGCGCTGAGAGACCGCGGATCAAGAGACCTTTTCTCCTCGTCCTCTAAGAGAGACCCGCATCTGTCGCAAGCCTGTCAAAAAAGTTGGAGCAGTTGTCAGGCACACCCTCCTCATCCCGCAGGAAAAAAGGAGTCTTCGAAAGGAGCCTGGAAAGAAGCAAATCGATTTCCTACTGTTTGTTTCTGAGGTCACGTTTCACGAAGGAGCAAAGTGGACTTTTGTTTGGTAAGTTGTGATCCATCACTCGGCCGGTTTGGGCCATTAAAACCATCAGCAGCTTCTCGCTGGAAAGTAGACCTCGAGACTTACCAAGGCGTTATGCTGCCAACCGTTTAGACCGACGTCTGCAGGATATTTCATAGAGCATCACTATTTTACAAGAGGAATAAAACCTGTGAACCAGTTCAACTGGATTAAAGAGCGTATATTTGAGTAGCTTTGCTTTAGTGCAGCACAATAACGAGGCCTGTAGCTTTATAAAGCAGAGAAATACAAATTACCAAGTGTTCATATGATCCTAGTATTTAGAATATAAAGATACAAATGTACTATAACACTGCAACGTATCATCATCATCTTTATAATAATAATAATAATAATAATAATAATAATAATAATAATAATACATGTGATTGTTTATTTGATTGTGTCCGGTTCTCTGTATTTAATATGTTTTTGAATTAATATTTTTTTTTCATCAATTCAGATTCAGTATATCAGTAAATACTATATTATTATTATTATTATTATTATTGTTATTATTATTAATAATATTATTATTATTATTATCAATAATAATCTTTTATAATGAAATTGATGGTTAATGTTATATATATATATATATATATATATATATATATATATATATATATATATATATATATATATTTGCAGTGTAATATCAGTATATACTAAATAATAATAATAATAATTATAATAATAATAATAATAATAATATATGGTTTATGTATTTTTTATATCAAAGGGAAATTTAAAGCAAATATAAACAATAAATATTAAAGTATAAAGTATATACAAATAAAAAAGTAAATATTAAAAACTAAACTTTTTTTACTTTGTTTGTTTGCAAGGACAGATTTAGGGGATAAGCTTTTAGTCAGTCTTGAAAAACCCATTATAAACAGCACTTTTCTCTCCTCTGTTTGCTGAGATTGGAAATGATAAGATGTTGAAAATGGAAAAAGCTGTAATCTTATACTAAATATTGTATCTTACATTGCATCCTAGATACCTAAACAGTTCATAAAGGTGGGCAGGAAAGAGCTATCCACCCCCTTTATTTCTCTGGACTGCAGCTGGCACCATTAGTGTTTAACTGGGCTATATGTCCCCTGAACCAAGATTATAACCCTGTCTATAAAACAGATGTTATTGAAAAAGCCTCTAAAAGCTAATAAACTCTGCTATTCTGAAGATACATGAGTTGGTGTTGTAGTCTGGAAGTGGCTTCAGGTAGCTGGGTGGCACTCATACATTTTTAACTTGAATATGTGAATACGTGTTGATGGCATACTTAGCACCCTGTTCTTTCCTTTTTAAAAGTATTCAGAATCACTCGCCTGAGTGATTCAGAACCATGGAGAGATGAATCTCATGCTCCAAGTGAACCTTGTCCATTCTACAGTGTGAGTGTGCGATTGTTCGCATTGAATTAGTCTTGACATCATCTCAGTTAAATGATTGACATTGTTCTGTGACTTGGTATTACCACAGATTAGCTTTATGCATACCGTGCAGACCAACAGTGTTCTTCTGAGACTACTTTGAGGGAACTGAGAGAATATTAGAGCAGGTTAGTGTTAAGATAAATACAGTTTTGGGCTCTTGAGATGGTGACCAGCAGGAACATGTTGTACATGTGAGGCTTATCAGCACTGAATTTGTATTCTGCACTTTTGTGGAAAATGGTAGTTCATTATTTTGTTGTTGACCTCAAGTTATAAGGTGTGATTACACAGATTATTGCACGTTTAAAAGACTGGTGTTATTCCAAATGTAGTACACAAAACAAACTTTTGTGAAATGTTCGGTCATCGTGGAACTGTATACTAAATGAAATACAAACAAATAAAAAAACAAAACAAAAAAAAAACAAACTAAATTCTTGGTCTGCAATCTGTTCTTCCTGTTTTCTGTCTGGTTAACATTTCCAGTATAATATAGTTCGAACAGAATGAAAAGTCCAATCAAAATATGCTATGTCAGCTGTGCAAGATATTTTTTCAGTTTCAGTGCTTATGAAGCATGGCTTCATTAACTTTGCTGAATGCTGTTAAATGTTGAATTGTATCAATACTATCTAGAACACAACAAATTGAATTAAAAAAAAACAATAGTTTCTGTTGATAAAACCAGTAAATGGATACCAAGTATTAAGTGGCACCTGGCCACAAATCACAAAACTAGATATACCCCACTCTTTCTCCAGAAGTGGTGCACTCCCACCTGAGAGTGGGGTGATTGGGGTTTAATTATCCATCAGAACTGGGGGAGGGGTGTGGGAACATCTGTGCAGTTTGGAACAGGCAAATGGCAGTGTTACAGATACCATCATAACAGCATCTTACTGTTACTGTTCACACGCAAATACACTTACATACACGAACACAGAGTTATGATTATTTGTCTCGATTATGATTATTTTTTTACTGACCTATAGCAATATGTGAGCAATATTTCCACATTTAATATGACAAGGATGTATGAGAAGCTGGAAATCAGTGTTTGCTAAACTACACTAAATTGAGGAGGGACAGAAGAAAAAAAAAAGAAATAAATTAAGATAATGGCATAGAGAGCTTATATCATAATGAGATTATTTCCCAATAAGCCTATGTCATAATGAACTTACATCAAAATGAGTTTACAGCACAATAATCTTACATCATATGATTATTGTGCTGATGTCATAATGAACTTACAACAAAATGAGTTTGTCATAGAAATTACATAACAATAAGCTTACATTATAATGAGCTTGTGTCATACTGAGCATAATTACATCACAATGAGTGTTACATCATAGAGATTACATCAGAAACTTGCATTATAAAGAGCTTACATCATTATGAACATAATTACACCATAATGAGCTGAGAGAGAAGTGTCTCATGAATATATTGTTCAATGTTTGTATCTTGAAAAAAATGACTGTTCTCAGCTTGGTAGCTATATTCTCCTCTTCTAGGGGAGCACACTCAGGACTGGCCAAGATCAAAATTTGACAATTCTTGGACAATTTTGCAAATTTAATATGCCAAGTTTCATTTAGGAATTAAACATGCCAGTTTGCCCCATTAAAGAACAAGCAATATTATGTATAATGTGGCTTTGGTTAATAGAAAGTACTGGGAATTTGTAGTCTTTTGTGAGAGATTTATTTTTACAATAAGGCTAATACAAATATAAAAAATAAAAATCTGACAGAAGGCCAGTTAACATGAATTAGTTTAAATCACCCCTAGTTTCACTCCTCACTCTTTCTCTCACGGTATGGACCATATGAGTGTTACATCTAAAAACAGTGACTACATTTCCCATATCTCCTCTTTTGCAGTGGCCTTCAGACACAAAAACACATCTAGCCTAGAGGTTACATCCCAACCCCTCCATTACTCATTCTTTCTTTCTTTACTCCTCTCGTCTGTCTGAGAATAGTCAGACTACTCCCCAAGCCAAGTCAAATACAGCCTACAGCCCTCTCCTGCCACACGATAGCCGTCAATCAAACCCTTCACCCAAGAACAAGTATTTTAACTTCTAGCAAATATAAGCTGCCTTGGCTTCACATGGCCAAGTGTTCATGGGGAGAATGCCATGCTAGTGTGTGTGGGAGCAAATGAGTGTGTGTATGTGTGTATGCGGCTGGATCGGGGTGGAGTGGAGTCTGATTTATGCATTTCATGTTTGTGGCCATGGCACATTTGGAAAATCAGTGAGGAGTGGAAAGAAAGACATAAAGAAAGCAAGACAAAGAATGCCATCATCATTTTATACTGGCCAAAGTTTAGTGGATATATCCCAAGTCGAGTACACTTCAGAAGATATGTTGGCAAAAAAGAAATATACTCCTAAATATATAGTCTTATATACACCCATAAATGTTGGCCATCATTCATATTTGATGTCTAAAGTTGGCTACATGGCTAATGTAGCTAGCAAGTAAAGGAAACTTATAACTTTCCTGTTTTCCTTGTGCAAACTGCTTGCTTAAATTGTCAAGCACTTAGTTAAGTATTTTTAAATGTACTTGCTTATGAGGATTCTGACACTGTGACATTCTTATTAATGAAATACAAGCAAAATTACGTCTGTTATTTGCTATGCATACTCTTTTAAATATCCATTTCTGTTTTTTTCATCTAATTTTCTTTGTTAATAACTTGATATTTTGTTGCAATGTTGCTTTTACTTGATATGCAATTAACTTAATCTACAGAAACAGTTTTCCTCTGAGAAATACATGATTAGAAATATTTTATCAATTACTCTTGGCTTTGATAGTTGTTCTCATAAAAAAAAAATACAAAGGACAACATTAAGTGCTTACAAATCCAAACTGGCCCTGACAAAGGTTTTGCACCCTCATGGGTGAAAAACACAGGGCATCCAACAAGAACACAGCTCTCTGCATCATTTATACAGCAGAAAAACATGGGAGCTCACAGGAAATGCTGATTCTACACACTAATCTGTTTTACAGTTTGCAATTCGAACATGCACGTACTCTAACTCCACTGGCAGCAGATTTAAACCAGGAGGAACAGTAGCTGAATGGCCATTAGGGGACCTGCAGAAAGAGGCTACCGACTATTCTTGATACACAACATGTAGAACAATAATTAGTATTCTGTGAAGTAGAGGTCTGCATTCCCATGGGATGTTCTCTTCACAATTGCAGAACTAAATTTCAGTGTCTTGCAGAGGAGTGGGGGCTTAACCCATCTTATAAGCAGTGGAGTGAGAAACCATAGTAATGACTAGTCCGTATAAAATGAAAATAATCACACAATAATTACCATTCAAAATTAACACGTGGAAGACCAGTTAAATAATCAGTTAGAAATAAATAAACTCAGAGCAAAATTTTCAAAGTAATCAATCATGTGAACAACACTGCAGAGCCTTCAGCTTTGGAAAGTGATCAAAAAAGGTGAGTGGTAGAATAAAGTTGATTAAAGCCTAGTTGATGGGAGTGCTGGTGGTCCTGCAGTCCCACAGACTTGCCTTTAGTCAGAGTGGAACAAATGCTGCTGGGAACAGACAGGAGTGGGACAACTTCTTGTACAGACCTCAGTTCTGAAGTTTGTAACAAGACAAAATGTATCAGCAAAACAGCTTATTGCAAAGCATATAAAGGATATTCACATTAGTTTTGCATTATTGATTTATTATAATAAAAATAATAAATATTTATTGATGTATTTATTTATTGAACATGTAGCACAATAAAAAATGTAAAAAGGAACAGGGGATAAATAACTGGTGAAATGACTTCCCATTCAATCAGCTGCTGGTTACATTACACCGGTCATTGTTTATAGGCTCCCTTATAGGCTCTTCTTTATGATACCTGTAGTTGTCCTATAAGTCCTGATGATTTCCATGAGAAGTTATAATAATAACATTGTTATACTGCACACTCCAAAAATCACAGTAATTCTTTTTATGCCAATGTTTCATGTCATACAATGTTGGAAAACATATCCACAAGCCTACTGCACAACTGTACATAACTACCAGACCTGACTTGAAGCAATGTATAATAATTTATGTGTTTTGTTAGATACTAAACATGTCTCGCCTGATCAACTTCCATTGAGGTAAGAGGAAAAGTGTGTGCATTCATTTTCTTCAAACTATTCATCTAATCTATGTCCAATCCTGTGACTTGTGTGTGTGTTACTCCTGCAGGTTCAGGACAAAAGTGTGTGTGGAAGTAAATGAGCAAATGAAGGAGGGCCAGCCAGAAAGAACTGGAGGGAGAAACGGCCCAGCATGATGAAATGTTTGTGTCTTGGCCTGCTAATTACACTTCGCCACAACCTCGCTCACAGAAACTTTCCGCTGTTGTCATTTCGCCTCCCAGCTCCATCAAGAGCCGAGCAGGGCCAAATGAGTTTCCACACACGATGTAATTTACATCCAGCCTGATTTCAGCGTTTATTTTTAAGCCCATGGAAAAACTCGGCTCCCTTTTCACACACCGCTAATTTCACTGTGCTTTCCACAAAAGCCTCTTTCAAAATGGCCATTCAAATCATCCACGTAAGCAAGCTCACACCTATAAATTATGGCTTGACGCAAGTGTGAAGCTCACTGCTTTATAGCAGATCCCACTGACAGAGTATAGAGCCTCAGAATAGGAGGGGGAGAGTGCTGCTTTTCTAAGCTATGCTAAGATATGATCATTCTGAAATGGATTATAAAAGGAGAGAGAAGATTTATTGTTGTTGGACAATTTCAATTAGCACATGGTGCTCAACACTGGTAAATGTCACTGGAAAGAGCTAACATTATTTGAACCTTTTCATAAGCACGGGGAAACCTGTATTAAACTGAGTGAAATTAACAATACTTGCCATGTCTGTTTTTTCTATTTTGTAGTTCCAGTAGGTTCAGGTAGATCATCATGGTTACTTTTTTAATGCTTTCCATGATGATGATAAAATTGTGTGTTTAGAGGGACACTATTCTGATGAGTCTGGGTCTAAACAGAGCTTTCTTCTCATTTGAACCTATCGGTTCTTTAGTAAAGTGTATTTTAGTTGTATTGCTTATGTTGAAAGCTTATGTGCAGCTAAATTAAACGATCTTTTGACTTTTTTTAAGCCATGATTTCTTCTTTCCCCATACCATTTTCAAACACCAGCTGCCCTTAACACCCCTTAACATATTTCATGATGCATGGATCAATAAAAGTGGTCTAAAATGATTTGGAATTAAATTATTATTATAATCATAATAACCAATGGCCTTTTAAACATTAAATGTCTCAGCAACATTATAATAAAAGCTTTTCCAACTAATTTTTGTACTTTTTTGGACACTTGGTGTATGCAGTTCATTCATTAGAAGCTTTATACTCCATTTGGCAGCTCAGCCTACTGTGTCCAGACTGGCCCACAACCCGTTCACTACTAACACCAAAGCTGCTGAAGAGTTTGGAGTAATGCCACATAAGAATACTTTGGAAAGAACCTTTTATGAGGAACCATTTTTACAGAAGTGATGCACAAGTTTGGGAAGACTTTTAAGTTTAAAGAATGTTTAATGTAAATGGTTTGTACAAATGAAAGGGTTTTCCATGAACCTTACATCCACACTAAGCAGCATTTATTTTAAACAGCTAAAATGAGGGGTGTCTGTTGTGAGTATGTGTCTCTGTGCATCTGCATGTGTAACACAGGCTGAGAGCAAGAACAGAAAGGAATTTACGACACTGTCATGGAGGAGGCTGGGTGAGTTGAAGGAGGGGGAGGGAAGTTGCATTTTGATGGCAAGGCTGTTGTCTTTGAGCTTGTAAACTGTCAGCCATTTTGGTGGTGCTGGGACAACTGCTTGGTTAGATACGTATTTACATGGAAGTGCGCTCACCAGGGAGGCCGTGGGAAGGGCTGGAGGGAAGGTGTGATATTGTCCAGTCCGCGCACGTAAAGCTGCGTGCACTTTGACCTCAGTGTATGAGAACTCAACAAAAGTGTCCCTTTCACAAAGAACTTCAGACCTTACAGAGTGCTCTCTATACCAGTAGCAAAAAAAAACAAAGAAAAAGTAATTTATTTTTTATTTACTAGACAGTAGACTCTTCTCGTTTTCACATGCTGGTAAAAAGATCGTACTTTCCACTTTCACATCACTATCTTTACTTTGATGCTGGAGCAACATTAAAAATGGTGAACATAAGATTTGTTCTCAGGCTTCTTGATTGACATATTCTTCCATTAAAGTTTTAACAACAGTAATAAAGTGTTTGTTCATCCAAAAAATACATGAATTCGTTAAGGGCTCATTGTAACGGATTTCTAACTAAGGAAGAAGAAGAAGGAAAAAGGTGAAATACTACAAAAAAATGATAGCATATGTCAAACAATCACACTGACTTCCACTGAAAGTCAAGAAGATTTTGGAGATACAAGGTATGATTTACATGTCATGTAGAGCATGTACAGTGAATTTGCGTGAAAATTAATAATTTAAGTTAATTTAAAAGAAGAATGAGAATATCTTTGTGCTTCTTGAGAACATCATAAGATCTTCATACACCATAAAATAAGGCAGTAGTATAGGAAGAATTTCAGCATTTTGAGGGTGTGCCTTAGATTTTTGAAGTGTTTTTTATTGGCTGCACACAGACTTCAAAATGTGATGGTTCATTTCTCACATCCCTGTAATTCTACCACTACTGATACTATAAGTACTGTACAAAGACAGGGTCTGATTTAGACATGCCCACTAAATGGTATATGTATATATATATAATGATTTGTATTGTGTGTGTGTGTGTTCAATCCTGCCCTCAATCCACGAAAGAGACAGAGTGCAGTGTGTGTGTGATCTGTGATTTAGTGAGCATGTTTTCCCTGATTTTTTTTTTAATTTCCTCTGAATAGTTGATTCAGCATCAGCTGGTGTGTGTGTGTGTGTGTGTGTGTGTGTGTGTGTGTGTGTGTGTGTGTCTGTTTGTGTGTGTGTGCAGCTGTAAGGCGGTACTGATTGTATTCTGGTTACTGGTGTGAATGGAGCTGCTGTAAATCAGTAGGAAGAGATTTAGAGAGGCCTCGGCCTAGAGTCGAGCATGCTCTAAGGGGAGCCTTTGCACACACGCACACACACACAGACACACACACAAACACACACACACACACACATTGTAAATTCTTTCTTGAATTTCGATCAAAGGCAGCAGGCTCCGCTTGCTCCCGTTCTCCTTTTCAGCCTCTCTCTTTCTCTCTCTCTCTCTCTCTCTCTCTCTCTCTCTCTCTCTCTCTCTTCTCCTCTTTTTCTCTCTTTCTCTCTCTCTCTCTCTCTCAATATTCTGATTTAACTTTTTCTTGAAAAAAAACCCCAAAACAAAACACAATTAAGATAAACTACATGCTAAAGAAACTTCTAAAGATGCATTTTGCTTTTTGAGTAACTACTTTAAGGCCTATTCAATTAAAGTTAAATAAAACAGCAAAAACTACTAGTATCTGTTTTTTATGGAAGTGCCTTCATCACCTATACTGTCATAATTCCCCACCCAAAACCTTGACATCTACAGAAATGTAATGTTCATTACTGCAACAAATGTCCATGGGTTTGTCAACCACTGTATGTGTCCCATATGAAACTTTCATGCTGATATATTCAAATAGTCATACAAATATACAATAAAAATGGATTTATGACCATAACCATATACAACTGTAAGAATCTGCCTCAGTGTCATTTAGTATCAGCTACAGTGATCCATGAGTATTATACATGCTTATTGATCAGATTCAGATAGACAAGAGTGAGTGAGTCTCTTCTTCTATTTGATTACAGAGACACTTCATTTAAAGTGTAAGTGTATACTGATTTGGTTTTCTGTTTCCATTACAGTGGACTAATGTCTTCTTTTTGACATGCCGCAATGCCTCACTGGTCCATCCAGGGAACACCTTTTACAAGAAACTCAATAAAGATCTCTTACATACACTCTTCCTTTTCAAATGTAACATTTAACCCTTGCTCTGTTAATCTGCTTATTTTATACACTTTTTCATCTTTCCCAAAATTCCATTCCATAACAGTCTTATCAATGATACTTTGTCAACCATTTCTGGAAAAAAAACATTTACTTCAAAGTGCTGCTGTGAACTGTAAACTGTAAATTAATTTATTTATGCTATTACACAGGTTTTTCAGTTGTTTTGTTTTATAGTGTGGACTGAAATGAGCTCAAATAAACCTAGATATATGTAATAGTTTCACATAGTTTGCACTGTAACATAGTTGCACTGTATGTAAACATAGTTTCCTTTAAAAGCCCAATTTTAAATGTGTAATTAATATCCTATGTCTTTTTTATCAGCTGCCATCTAAAAGACTGGATGATGGAATTATGGAATAATGGTGAAAAGAAATTGCCAAGGCCACATTTTGAAAATCTTATACAGTCTCATGCAAATGTTTGGGCACCTCTGGCCAAATGAAATCACATAATTTTTTTTTGTATGTTAAATTAAGCAAATAAACAGTAATTATGCTTTGGAATATGTAATAGTTCATTCTCTTTAGAGGACGTCAACTTATTTACAATACCAGGCATGCCCAAAATGTTGCATAAGGCTCTTCCTTTCATTCCTACCAATCAAATGTTTCACTCCTCAATGGTCTCTCCTATTGCTCTATTGTATTAGTTGATCTAGGAATATGTTGGTTTTTGATTGGACAAATTTAAAATGTCTAAATAGTCTAAACTTATTTAACTCACTGTAAAGTGAAGAGAAGAAGAGCTTGGCTTGCTTCTTTATGGCTTTTTATACAATGTGATTAGAGTGTTAGTGTTAGTTGAAGTATGAAGAAAGGTGACTGAGACTCCGCTAGACTCATCGTAGGCCCACATGGCATTAAACAGTGACCTAATGCTGCCAATGAAAACAGTCCAATCTACTTTCAGGGTCCACCAGTTCTCAGCTTCACTGTACAGGGCCCAGCCTCCCATTCAGTCTTCTGTGTCACCTTGTACCTGAGGTCACACAGGAGTCACAACTCAACCAGCAGCCAATGTACACAAAGGCTATGTTTACAATTATGACTTATTCATTGTGTGGTGATTTGTTTTAATTGTCTGCCAGCTGACAGAAACCAAAGTCACAGAGAATGTCCTGTGATCCCATAGGGCATCACAGTAGGAAGTGTACAAACAATTTCCCTGTAAAATCCAAAACTTAACTCAACTTAACATGCAACTTTATGTTATTATCATCTCTTCTCTTACATACATAGAAAAAACTTAGCTTACACAACAGACCTTGAAAGTCACCCTTGATTTTCCTTGTCCAAACTTGGTAATGCCCCCCCCTACACTTACTTCACCAAGCACACACACACACTGCCCTTGCATGGTGAATGTAAATGAGGTGGAACAGCTGAATTTGTAACGCCGGCGACAGTAATGCTAATGGCGGGTAATAATGGCCGCAGTGGACACGTCAGCATTAGCGAGGGCACTAACTGAAATATGGCTCATGACGAGGATCTAAATCTGCTTAGCATTGATTTTGCAGTTTTGATGAAAATGCACTGTGGACCTGGAGGGCTCCCTTAAATCAATTGCACTCCACCGAGAGAGAGGGCCCCGTGGCGGTTTGACGGACAGGCCGAGTGCCGAGTGTCCAGACGGTGTAATCGCAGCCTGAGGCTCTCCACGACGCCAGTGGTGTTCAAGTTTCGTGACAATATTGAGTATGTATCGAACACTATATGTACACCTAAGTGTTACTGTGGGAGAAGGTGACTGTTTGGATTCAAAGGGGAAATGAACAGGAAAGGGGTCCTATAGAGAGAAAGACAATGGAAGAACAGTACAAAACCTTGCTGTCCAGCCAATTTAGGTTTAATTTAGACAGCCAGTAGCCTTGGTGATTGCTTGTATGAGTAACAAAATAGGATACAACTTCATGAAGGGATTAACATTAATTAGCTAGCTAATATAAGCTATTATAACCAGGAAAACCAAAATTCTGCAGTGCAAGGGGTTGCACGACTGGAGCTGTGAAACTCATAACTCATAGCTGTTTGCTTGATAGCATACATACTTAACATCTAGCTATTTTTTCAGTTAACATTAGCAAATAAGGGTACCAAGCAATGTTTACATTTGGGTTAGCTAGTTAAGGTAAAGATAAGGTAAAATAAGGTGTACAAAGACCCACTGTGCTGCACAGGGGAATTTGCCCTATGCATTTAACTCATCCACACATGACGGGGCAGTGAGCACACATGCCCAGAGTGGTGGGCAGCCCTATCAACAGCATCTGGAGAGAAGATGGGGAGTTATATACCTTGCAAGTGCACTTCAGTCATGCCCTAACAGTTCAGTCACAAGGCTGGTTCTCTAAACACAGGCCATGGCTGCCCTTTGTAAGTCTGATGTTGCCTTACATTTCCCACGATGACAAGAGCTTTTTGTCCTCTTTGTGAAACACCATGGAATCCTTTACCCATCCGAACGTGAAGAGTGCTTCTGTACTTTTAAAGGCCTTGAGAGACTCTCCAGAATAAGGGGAGGGGGAAGTTTATGAAAGTATCAATGTTTCTCTTCCTAAGCTGGCTAATATGAACCATTTTTCACCTGCGTGGACCAGCAAATCCAGTCTCAAATATGCCAGCCACAACATAAAAATCACATGACTGAACCCTTAGGGCTGGACTGGCAAGTTAATTTAGCCCTGGAACTTATTCAAACAGGCCAGCGGGGTGGGTGTGATCCTTTTGAACGCTTCTGTTTTGTTGACTGGGGTGGGGTGTTCAGCCTCTCGGCAGCCCACACCCATAGTGTATAGATGTGTGTCGGTGTTACCTTTGCTCTCTATGCGTATGTACTTTTAAGCGTTTAGTGACGACTATATGCTCGTGACCTTGCGGTGACCCTTCAGTGTAGGTGACCCCTAGATGATCTTTGTGTGGAAGCACAAGGGAGGACAGATGAGCTTGCAGTGAATAGAGGCAGTAAGTGCTACACTGCGGCACACAACGCCACCCAGACGCCATTGTCCTCATACCTCGCCTCTCACCCACTCCATCACACACACACACACACACACACACACACACACACACACACACACACACACACACACACACACACACACACACACACATTATTACAGAGTTTGTATCAGTATACTATATACCTACAGATGCCATAATGTGCTCATAAATTTTAACGGTGTTAATAAAGTACACATTCACAGCGTGTCATGTTACAAACAGGCATACAGTAAGCACTGGAAGAATGTTGTGTCCAATAGTAGGACACGGTCTAGTTGTACACTAGAGAATTTTACATTTCATTGCTGTTTTAACCTTGGCGCTGCGAAGCGGTAACTTTATACAAGAATGTGACATCTATGATCTTAAAAAAAGGAAAAATATTTATTTTTTTGCTTTTTGACCTTATTCTGAGAAGTTCACACAGTAAAGTACAGCTGAAGCCTTTTAACTGGCACTTTAAACTGTAAACATGGAGTAATTTTTTTCATAACAATGCCGGTTTACAAATTACGAATACATGCTAAAATGCTCTTTATATTTAACTTGTAGAAAATGTTGTAGGTTAACTGTTGGGCTAAAGTAATCCTCATCAATAGAACCAGACTTGTTTTTGTTTTAAGTTTCATTGATCACAGTTTAAAAAGATTCTCTTGTTATTCTGGGCCTTTGGAAACCCTTCTGCTCTTTCCTGAACACACTGCTTTAACCCATTAAAATCTGTTATTACAGTTTAAGGCTTATTTTACTTATAATTATTTATATTATTTTATTCATAATTACAATGACTACCATGTAAATGAGCTGATATTCTTATTAATATAAAAGCAATTATCAACGGGAGCACCTATGGCCTTTAGACACATTATAGTATGAGGCTTAAAAAGCTGTCTCAGTATGTTATACCCAAACTCATAGTGAGAGACACTACTTCTGTAGTGTATGTGTAGCTAAATAAGTATTGGCCATATAAGTCTAAACTTTTTTTTGCATATAAATTATAGATATATTTAAAAGTTGTTTGGTCCTAGTGGTAAATCCATGCTGTTTTAGGAGTAAAGAAATACTATAGTGTACATTCAACTGCCACAGGCAATAAATTCCCTGTATTTTACAATAAACAAAAAAATAAACATTATATATCGTTGGCAGGTGCTTCAGCTGTTTTACTTAGCTGCAGAAATAGCCTATAGAGGTCAGATTGAAGTACTATCATCATATTGAAGTATTATTAATTTATTGATAATATAGTAGTATTTACTTTGTAGGTGCGAAGTGTCTAATTATTTGATGAGCACCAAACACAGAGTCGTTTGAAATGGTAAAACAGAATATAAGTGTTCTGTTACTTTGTTAGAAGGCCTATTGTTTGATTCTCTGCATGTAATAAGGCTGGTCTCAGCCTCCAGCAAGGCCACTGATTGACTTGAGGCTCAATTAGGAACGATGCATTCAGTCCCCTGAGTGCTCTTATGTAAATCAGAGCCTCAGATGCTGACAGCATCGTGTGCGCACACACACACATCTCACAACGTGAGGTGTTTAATTAGGTCTAGGTGTGTATGCATGGAACTCATTGACAGCTGTGTGTGTGTGGGTGGTTGGGTTGACAGATCCCACTGTGCACCAGCACATCAACACATTAATAAGTCTTCTGCATGTCCAGGTATGTAACCAGATCTAAAACCTCAACAAAAGCTGACTGTATATCTTCAAGGCTGTACTGGTAAGTGGTATCTTTATGGGAAAAAAGGACATATAAAGGAGAACTGGAATTTGAAAAGATTTAAAAAAAAAAACAAAAACAAAACATAACACATTTAATCTTTATGCCCAGATTTTGTTTTACAGTCTTCAATAGATTTCACAAATAAAGGTAAATTTGTGTTTCTGGGCTTGGAACAATAGCCTTATGTGGTTATATATCCTACTGAACCTAAAAAAAGGGTCTTCAATTCACACATTTACAAAAAAGGTTTTACTGTATGGTTTTGACACCTTCAACTATTTTTAAAAACTGTAATTCTGAAATCTACAATTTCAGACAGCAGAATAGTAAACAATTTTAATGACATCACAAACACAAGAAAACTTAAATGTTATGGGTCCTTTAATACTTGTTTTATCTATTGGTTGCATTGATGTGGATTCCATAGACATACTTTAAAATTAAAATGAGTTGTAGTTTTAGTCAAAGTCAGATTGCAGGCTTTTCCTATTCCTCTTTTAATGAATAACATGCAATTTTGCTGTGTAGTCCCATATACTGTACACACACACAGACACACACACACACACACACACACACACACACACACACACACACACACAAAACCAACTAACAAGCAGATACCCAGGCTAATTCTGGTGCTTTTTAATTCTCTTTCAAAGACCAAATAGCTTTCATGCCTGCCAAATAAATAAGCCAATAAGAGCCTATTAAATAATACATAGCTGTTATTTACTGTCACAATTAAAAAATGCATGACAGTTTAAACTGGGATGGCCAGACAACCCCCACCCCCAGCCTGCTTCCATTTAGATACAGCAGATAGAGCTCTGGGTCCTAAAGCTGCCCTCACAGCTGAGTGCCAGTGGTGACCAGACATATGCCCGTTTAAAACGCTGTAAAGCAACGGCCCTTTTTAATGGGCCATGCCGGGCCCATAGGCCGGACGCAGAGAGGGATGATCAATCTTCGCCTCTATTTTTTTTATAGGGACCAATAAAGGTGTCCGTCATAAATTGTTTGGAGATCCCCCTGCTCTCGAAAAGCTCCACAATAATGAAGCAGCAATGGACAAGCTGAATAAATCTCGCCCACACACACACAGCCTGGCATTGATATAAACACAGGCACACATACACACACAAATCCAAGCCAGCAAAATAATATGGCAGCTAGGAGATATGAGAATGCATGTTTACACACTAATTATGTTTAGGTTGCTGCTTACCAGGCGTGTACTTTACACATACAACAGATAAAAAAGACTTTTTGCTGTAATATTTTACAGTATCTGAGTACTGAGGAATGTGTGCCCACAATAACATTTACTGCTAAATTTACTCAATGTGTATTTTTGGCTGATGGGGTAATGTCTTATACTCCCTCTTCAAACTAATAATATGCCCTTGTTTCCGTGGGTCTCCTCCTTCCCATATACACACACTGCTAATAATAGTCCTGTAAAAAGGTCTGGGAGAAAGGTTGCCAGAAGAAAACCATTAAATAACTCTGCAAATATCATTGCAGTGGAAGAACTTATGCTTACAGTAACTGCATTAAAATGACAGACACCTTCATTTACAGTAATATATACCATTTTAATAACATAGTTAAAAGTTTACCTGTTTAGTGTTACTGATATATTGAAAAACAAAACTTTTAATAGTGATTTTTGCCATTCTTTTTTTTAGGATTTTAACAATGTTAACAATATTTTTTACAGTTTTTCAAAATATATCTAAAATTTATTTTCTTATTTTCTTATTTTCTTAAAATAGTAAGTAGTAAAAAATTAGTAGCATCACAATAGAAACAGTTCATATGTTATCTGCATTCAGTTTTGTATTATTATAAAAAATTGTTTCCATATTTGTTAACTTTTAAATCCCAAGACCCACATTTTGTGGGCAGTTACATGCCATTTCCTAGGCTACATCATTGGGTGATAAATTATCATTGAGTAATCCAGCTCAGAAAACAGCTAAAATCACTAATTTCCAGATGAATTAAATCCCAGTTTAAATGCCAAAGGAGTCTTTCAGTGCATGTTTACTGCTCTGTTAATGTATACATGCTCAACCTACTTGCAGACTCTGACTGAGCAGTGAGACTGGCAGGGCTAAAGGCATAATTGATCCAGGTTTTGTGTTACGTTACAGTTTTTTTAGTGTTCACATTTCAGAATCCAGAGAAGAGATAATACCGATACATACATAAATAACATTAATAATAAAGGACATTCAGAGTTTTAAAAAAATTGTAGGCACAAGTAAATATTTGTTTAAAATATGGTCAAATTCATAAACATACTTAAATTCTGTTAATTTCTATGTTCCAAATAAAGACTAATTTGATTAGCCTATAATCTCTTGACAACTACAATATCTGGTGTATGACTGTCATAAATACTTTTCTAATTTTGTGGAGTATAAAAGTACATCAAATTATGAGCATAACTGCAACTAACAACTACAACTCAAACTAGCCGGACTGAAATCTGTTATGGACATCTAACTGGACTCACAGGAAAGAGAATCAATTTGATTCAAAATGCAGTCAGAGCTCTCACTGTGAGCAAAGAACATGTGACCCCATCCTTAAATCCTTAAACTAGCTATCAATATCTTTCAGAATAGACTTTATCATACTGTTACTGCTCTATAAATTGCTTAATTGGCTACAAGAACCAGGGGATGTTTGTGATGTGATGCAGCAATATGAACCAAGCAGTACTTTCAGATAGTCATATAGATTGTCACCATATCATATGTGTTATTTACTTTAGTCAAAAGTATCCACATATTCTTACTAACTAAACGATTCAGCTCCCTTAGAGTATAACCATACCATTACAAATAAAATGGGACAACCTGGAGCACCTGGCCACCATGCCCAATGCCAAACATCATCTAGAGGGGCATATTGGGCTTCATCACTGGGCTAGTGGAACTGGAGCAGTGGAACTGCTTTTTCTGAAGGGCACATGATATGTACTGTTGGGATGAGCTGGGGTGGCATTTGAGAACCAGAACTCAATCATCCCCTCAATCATCAATACTTGACGGTGGTATGGTTAATGCAATCATATCCATACAGCAATATTTCAGCATCATGTTTCAAGCCTTTTCAGAAAAAAAGTTTGTTATTGCTGCTAACAGGCCATTCCTCTCATACACCACCCCCTCTCTAATGGCTAATGGTTCAAAGTCTGGACAGTCTTATTACACCACTCTATGTTTTATTCTGATATACTCAATATTATGCAGATATTCAGGCATATGTGTCAGATTTTCATGGTTCATACCAAAGACCACCATTCTACTCACCCACCCCAACCCCCCACCACAAACATACACAATTGCATATATTTAGCTACTGTTCGACACACACACTGTAAAGCAATACTATTCAGCATGTGAGGGGTTTTGCATGACACTGTAATCGATGCTGAGGCTTGACTAGCAAACAACACAAATCAAGGCAAATTAAGTTTAAAGGCCGTTGAGCTGCTAATGGGCGAGCAATGTGACGTTGGGGTGCTGGCTCGGACACCAAGCTAAATAACAGCACTCTGTCTACAGCTGGCCATCATTCAGGTCCGATGGATGGTGAGGACAGTTGTGAGAGCTGTGAAAGTAAGTGCTACGTGTTTGGGCTGAATGCCATAGCATCCAGTGCTTACTATAGACTGAAATATTTAAAGGTATTTTAAGGTGATGGGTGACCTCTAACTGTGCTACCTGTCAGGCCTGATGGCCAGCAAATTGACATTTAGTTTAAATGGTGTTTAATGATAGTAATTTCATGGGAGAATTTAAATGAAAGAACTGACTGTCCATGCCCCACCCACAAATGCATAATTTTCACAAAAACTGTTGGGAGGTTTACTTAGGCTGACCATATGGCCACCTTTTTCTGGACATGTCCTTCCGGGATGTGGAAAATGTGTCCAACAGGGATTGTTTGATTTCATGCTTTCCTTCTCGCTCCTCCTCATCGCCATGATTGGTCTACATCTGAGGTCACACTGCTCTGGAGTACTACTTTCCTGCAAGTTTAATCTCCAAATCTCCAGGACAAACCCCACTGAACCAATCAAGAACTTCTGAAGGCAGTAATTAGTTGGATCAGGTGGGGTGGATTAGGGTTGAATCTTTTGAAGTTTGCAGCCTGAAGGAGCAGAGGTGACCCCTGTTCTAGATCTACCTGCTCCTGCATCAGCACTGGTTAAACTTTTGTCCCAGCACAGATATTTGACCACATGCAAAAAAAAGTTTTTTTTAAAAGACATTTTAAGACATGTTTTACTGAAATTAAAGAAGCTAATGCAGCAATATTGGCTACTAGGGCTATTTATTAGTGTTGGTAAATGAGTAAATGTTCATTGATTTTTATAAGATTTTAGAAATATTTCACTCCCTCCTACATTCACATATACACACTGCTAGGGTCCTACATGAAGCCTTTAACACAGCATCCTAATACCGATGGACTGCTGTGTGTCTCCAGTGTCCTCTTTCTTGAACCCAACATATGGTCATCCTAGGCTTACCAGATTCTACTTAAAGAGAAATTTAAGTGATTCACTAATTTTAATAAAAAGTGCATTTGAGAGTGAATTTGCCATTTCAGATGACATACGTTTGTAAGAGTGTAAAGTTAACAGTGTTAAAATACAGTTGACTGCAGTTGTTTGTCTTATAATCAAGTGAATGTTAGCTTGATGGCAGTTTCTTTATTGCTGTTTCCAACTTTGACTAGTTTCAATTACCTACCAGATTAGTAGTGTGAACCAATTACAGTAAACTGAATTGACCACATTAAGCTAAATCCCATAGATAACTACATGCTGATACTCTATTTCATTAGCTTTAGTGCTTTCCCCAAACTTAGTGGAGACTGCTGAGATGGCATTTCCTAATACTAATAGCACAAGAATCTTTGCTGTACAATATGTTGGTAGAACAGTATCAGCTTTACTATTTCTACACTTCAAAATGTAACAGATTACCTCCAGACCAAAGTTCAACCTACTTAATGGCACCATTAGAGCGATATCAAAATCATTTGAAAATTTGTCACTGTGCTTTCTCTTCTAAATGTGGAAGAGGAGCAATCCCTTACTCTATGAACCAGTCTTCCGGACACAAATGAGGCCTTTTTCCTGGAATGAATCACACTGTCACTGGTCATTCTCCATAGAAAATTCCTTCTAGTCCCAAACCAGGAGTGAATGTGCCACAGCTTTACAGAGACAGAGGAAGAGGAAGTAATTGGTCTTTCTCTGCCTCTCGCTCTTATCTGAAGGGCTTCTCCATTGCTTGTGTCTCCTGAGTGCTCAGTGAGTGCCAGACTGATAAACCGTTCTAAATGACTGGACATGGAAATCAGTAAGATACCAGAACAAATCCCACTCTGCACCAAAGGTAACCAGAAGCCCAGCTACTGGTCTGTATATGCATGGTAATCAGATTTGTTATTTTATTATGTTATTAATATAACCATAGGAAGTCTCTAAGGCTCTATGACATATTTGACATAGGGGCGGTGCTGGATCAGTGGTAAGAGCACTTGATTATTGATAACAAGAATGTGGGCTTGATACCCAGGAATATTGGGCAGGGACAAGGACCTTATGACATGGCATGCACTCCTTATCTGTCCCCACCTCTCTGGGCATGTGTACTCACTGTTACCTAGTATGTGAATTCACTAGTGTGTATGTGTGTGTATTGCTGTGTGAATGGGTTAGAATCTAGACCTAGATCTTCATTTTGAGCTATAAATATAAAAATTCTGTGGAAGGTAGAACAAGTATGTTAGTTCCAAGACAAGACAAGCAATGTCCTGGATCACTTGGTTGTTCCTTTTGAAGCTTGCAAAAACACTGCATATGCTTTATTTGAAGTTTGAAACAGATGAAAATGTACTTTATCTTGTACATAACAGAGTAACAGTGACTCTCTCAACAACTGACTAGATTAGCTACTGCTAAGATTTCCCAATTATTGACTTATCTAAGACTTCCAGAAGGCCTAACAAACATAACACTTGTATACTTGTAGTGTTGATTTCCCAGACAGTGATTAATCCTAGTGCTGGACTGCATGCATTATAAAAGGATGATCTTAGATGAAAGTAAAATTTAGTTGAGAACTAGGCTTAACCTGAATTTAAATACAAACATAATTCTATCAAAAATAGTTAAAATTACATTAATATTTCATTTTCTTAATTAAAAAAAATCAGAGATCCTGACGGTTCCCCACTGCCAGTTCCTGATCATAACTCTCCACATATACTCACCATTCACTTTATTAGAAATCATTAGAACTCACTGGCCTCCTGATGGGGTCCACCTAGCTTGTAGGTGTATAATGCTATGATAAGAGTGTATGAGACACAGTGACACAGATGGGTTTTTACACACATAATATCCAAACAAGAGCAGTTCTGTGATCAGAACCTCACCATTGAGGCAAAAGGAGGAATGCAGTCTTGAACTGTGCACCACAAAGCTGGACCAGTAGTAGCAGCTGATAAAGTGTCCCGTGATTATACATACATTTACATAGATATGTGTGCTTTGAGTTTGGTGGGCTGGATAAGGAGGGACAGATGATCTAATTATCATCATGGGGGGAGAGGGAGATGACTTCACATACAGACATGAATATTCACATAAAGAGGAGGAGCCATCTAAAAAAGAGGGAGGAAGCAGAGGAGGGGACAGAACAAACCAGGAGTGGGGGTTGGGAAAGAGAGAATTTGAACTTGTAGTAGAATCAAAACTGAGCCTACAGTGCTATCCTGTGGAGAAGTTCCAGAATGCAGCCTCAGAACTCACTAATCTGTGGAGACATTCTGGAGTGGGCATTCTATCAGAATCATTGCTCCTCTCTTTAGGCTATATTTCTTTTGCCAGCTGTTTGTCCATTCAACAACACAGCATGGTTGTCTCTTGGGTATTGATCAGAAATCAGTGACTCGTGTAACCTGCTGTCACCTTAAACAAACACAGCCATCCAACAGCTGTTTACAGACGTGATGTTGACTTTAACGTGACAACCAGTACAACCACATACATCCCAACACACATGATTTTATATATAAATTCAGTAAATTCAGTGCATGTGAATGCTTTGTGGCACAGATCAAGAGTGTGGGTTTAGATGATTTCAGGCTTAATATAAATAAATTAAAATACCAAATGCAACAAAATATGCAATGCTTTGCTTAATTTGAAACAATAATCTATAAAACACCTGAACTGATGTAAACCGAACTGAGCCTGGTTTCTCAATGGAACTGTGAAACACAGTTACCATGACATGATATAAAACACTATCAAGATGAAAATAGATATTTCTAGTATTTCAAGTTAGAGTCAAATAATACCATATTGGATAACAATTGATCACACTTCAAATAACGTCACACACTCTCAAAATAAGTGTTTAGCATTAATTAAGAATGAGTAAATATTTCACAAATCTCCCAATAGTGAAATCAGGTAGTGTTGCAACTAAATCAATTTTCACATGATCCTTTTTTTTATGATAGCCATCTTAGACAATATTACAGTATCACAGAATACATTTTTTCAACTGTTCTTTTTCTTCTTGTTCTTATTATTATCAGTTGTAATATCCCTTAACTCTTAGAAACTGAGATCCAGGCTGTTGTTTTTTTATTTTATTTGGACTACTGTCAAGTGTTTTGAAGACCTTATTATAATAATGTCCCTGACAAACTAATCATTAAAAATAACTTATCAGTTATAACTTACTAAGCTATTCAATTTCCAGTTCAAAAACACTCTGGATGATCTATTTCTAACATGTTTCTGATCAAAACATTGTCACATTCATACAAATATCACCTATATATGTCTCCAATGAATAATTTTCAATTATTTTTATAAAGTGATTATTGGTATAATTTGATCAATGATTGATAAAAAATGTATCAGTCTATGACTGTCATCCTGCACAAATGATCTGGTGTTGTAAATGTTAAGTGAACTTTCAAATAATCAAATAATAATCAAATAAAGAAATGATTAGCAAATCTCCACATGAAGTGGGGGTCTGTATATCCAAAACAAATTCTTATTTTATTTATTTTATTTTATGAAAATAAGAAAGATATTGATGCAATTGTTTGTATGATTGCACTTTTTTAAAGACCCATATAAAGCAAAAATACACTACATGGTATGATAGCCATCAATTTTCATACCATAGCTAAAAGCAGCATCCGCAACCTTGGAGTCAAGTTTACTATACAGCTAAACTGATGTTTCCATGCAAACTAACTGTTCTTTAATTGAAATGACTTCAGATAATGAACTCTTCGTTGTCCTGCATCATTTTTAGAGGTCCTCTGTGTTGGTGAACATGTGCAAACTACATTGTGACTTCCCATCTACGAACATTGTCTTCCTTCAGAGTTTCATTTTCAGCCTGAAAGGTTTAATGTGCAATCAGTCTCTGACAATACCCATACATTGCAATTATCTATTATTATGAGGAAAGATGAGTAAGGTTTTGGAACAAAACTTCACATGAATTAATGTCTCTATTAATCATCATTATGTCTATCAGAGCAAAATTGGTTTCTCAGCCTTCTCTATCTGTGGGTTATTTATGTATTTCCTGAATGGAAGCTTAATTACAGACTTGGCTCTCCAGGTGAAGGCCTAAGTCTCCAACTTATGGAGGTCTTAGGGTCATCTTTAAGGGACTAAGAAGAAGCAGATTTCTTTAAGCCATCACATGGAAACATGAGGTATGGATGTATAGATATGGATGTAAGAAACTACACCAATCAGCCACAACATTATAATATAATATTGAGTAGGTCTTCTGTGTGCTGCTACAGGAGATCATTTGAGGCATGGACTCCATGAGACTTCTGAATGTGTGCTGTATATCTGGCACCAAAATATTAACTGCAGATCCTTTAAGTGCTCTATGGATTGCATCAATGAGTCTTAGGTGCCCACGACCCAGTCACCAGTTCCCTGGTTGTCCCTCCTTGTAGCACTTTTGGCCAGTGCGTACCATAAAAACCCAAACAAACCTGCCCAACTTCAAGAACTGAATGTTCACTTGTTACCTGATGTGCAGGAATGTACTGGCCATCAGGAGAACTTGTAAAAAAATCCTGGTGGGCTGCTATGAATGTGGCCAGTCGAACACCCCCCACACCCCTCCTCACCAAAACAAAACCAATCAAAACTGAACCCATCTCTGCCCCTCAACAAAGGGGCCAGTCTGTAAGAATTCCAGGGGTGAAATTAAATTGCCAGTCCAGCACTGCTAATATGCATATCACACAACTTGACAGATACCACTGTATAGGAAGATAATCAATGCTCTTCTCTTCACCTTTTAGTGCTAAAAGCATATCTGAGCATATTATATACTGTATTATCAATTTACTGCTCAGAAAGACCATAAAAAACCATGGAAGATGGATTCACAGATTCAGGTGAAGGTATGTGAGGTGTTCCCACTCCACACAACTCCAACCTCCACACAACTTGAATAATAGGCCAAAAGTGCTCGGTGAGTCATCGTCATGACAGTAAGTTCGCCATGTTGAGATGTGTGGGCCTCATTTGCACAAGTCCCAATCCACAGCACAGTGCTACGCAGTGCTGCAGCAGAATCCTGAATATGGATATTAGACAACAACAGGTAAACAGTGTGCTCATCACAGAGCTGTAGTCATGGAGACCATCTCCATGGAAACCCCCTCACAGATTCTGGCAGGATGCTGAGCAGGGGGAGAAGGTTGCAGCATCATCTGTGTACAGCAGGTGGTGCACTGATACGTCAACTATGGATGTTCCTTGCTGTGTGGGATTTGACAGGATATGTCTATATTAACTCAAAGGATTTTGTGACGCATCAGTGAGGGTGAATTAAAAGGGCATAGGTCAGGGACTAGTAGTAGTAAAAGCAAAGGTAACTTGTAATCCAATCAGAACAAATGAAATGCACAGTGTTCTAATTCTAGTCAGTTTTTTTGTAACATCAGCATTGTGTAATTTTATATTCATAGTTTTTAACTAGTAGCTCATTAATACAAGCAAAAGAATTATGTAGTTAATGTGAATTCAAACTCTAATCAATACTACATTTGTGTTTATCAGTAATAGAGTTACTCTAAAGGCTTCAGGATGATTCATTTTGATGGAAATAAATTGGAGCTCATTATACGGTCTCAGTAATGTCATTAAAGATTTCATTATATAGCAATATGTTAAAAATTGCAAGCAGGAACTTTTATTCAAAATTTGCACCACAATAAATTAGCTAGGACTAATTATGTTTCCTTTTAAATTATACATTTAATTAATTTTCGTTAAGTAATGACAGGACCCACATGCTCAGAAAAGCACACTATCACTATACCATTTATCAAAATGATGCTAAATTATAATTATTCTGTACACCTCTAACTACACTGACAGACAGAGTACCTACATACAGACAGATATATTATATGCCCAAAGGTTTGTATATGCTGCAATTGGTTGTGAAAGGTCTATGTTGACAAATTCATTTTTCAACCAAAATTTTGAGAATTTCCTGTATATTGGGATTTTTGCCACTGTTGGTAGACTGGTATGACTTATGCTTCAATGCACTTGCGCATTCAGCCAATCATTACCCTGCAGATATTTATAGCACAATCATTCTTCTGCAACATCATCTGTAGGAGTCTGAAGTTACTACCACCTTAAACATGCAAAGTGACTAATATATTGTCTGGTAAGCTTACATATACATACATAGACAGTTGTATATATATATATATATATATATATATATATATATATATATATATATATATATATATATATATATATAAAGAGAGAGAGGGAGAGAGAGAGACATCTACATACATGCGTTCTGATAGATAGACAGAAAGATGGAAAGCTACATTTCCTCTTTGAAACGCTTAAGGTAAAGATACTATATCCCACCACTCTTTATCCACTTCAGTGGCTTCAGACCTGAGCGGAAAGGCTGCTCTGCTGCCTGTACATAAAAGAGCAGGGCTAATATTTACACAAGGACAGGTGTTAATATTTACCCTCGTTAATTCCCCAGCCCCTCTGTGTGGAATGGGCCTACCCCAACTTTGAAGAGAGCCATCCCGTGCCCTCTCCTCTGTTCCCCTTAAAGTGCAGCCTGGTGTGTTTAGACAGCACTAATCCTGCCATGCATCAGGCTGACACTGGGACTCGCTCTTATCGGAGCCCAAGAAGAGGACTCTGCCGCTTGGGACAGGTGAGAGGGATAATGGGAGGCCCACCGTAGGAAAACTACCATGGTACGATTACTTTTAAAAACAGTATAAACCCACGCTGCACATCAAATGTTTGATGTCATACTGTAACCAAGAAAATGAGAAGGGGTGCATTCTAAGAGAACAATTGGGGATGGCTGTTTCTCACTCAAAACACCAAAATACTTTGAGAGAAAAAGAGAAATACACAGTGTTGTTTATTTACTTATTTATTGGATGATCTTTGATCATTGGACACTTGGAAGGACATAATCCAGTCTATATAGAACCCACTAGTGGTTCCCAGCCTTTTCCAGCTCAAGGCCCACCTGTTTATAACTAGAAAGCATAGTGGCCCCAAGAGAACATTTTTTTAATTTAAAATTGTTTTTGCCTTTGATAAACTTCACATTTAACTCGGCTTTTATTTCTGCAATATGTATTTGTGCATTTCTATTCATGCTTATTTAAAGTTTATAGTTCGAACATGACTGATCTCTTGATTTTTACTTGTACATTTTTTCATGTAGAGGTTTATGATTTAAAGTGCCATTACTATGGACTACTGTTCCCCCCAACAATGACCCTGCAGACCACTATAGAGTTCTTCACGGCCCACTGGTAGTCCCTGGCCCACAGGTTGAGAAACCCAGGTCTACACTACATACATGCTTTTTTGAATGTTTCCTTTCATTAATAAAAATGTCTATAAAGTGTCTTTAAATAATTATATAAATATATATTTATATAATATATAAATATATATGGTTTATACAGCACCAAAGAGTTAGGCTGTTGTTATTTCATTTATTTAGCAAGCAGAAGCTCTGAGGCAGAGTGTAAGCAGAATTTATTTTTGCTGGTAAAAGTGTAAAAAAACCCCAATCTTTAAGTCAGCAGAAGTTGGATTGGAAGTAGAAAATGATAACCTCGGTTACCATCATGATAAAAGAATCACCCAAGGAAGGATGAGGGACTGGGCAAAGGTCACTGTCCAGAAACGTCAGCTTCCTCCACCCACTAACTCATATGTGTGTACACACACACACACACACACACACACACACAAATAAACGCACACACACACACACACACACACACACACACACACACACACAAAATCCACTCAGAATGCTGCCAGAAGGCAAAGGAAAAGCGTTCATATTTATAACTCTCATTTCGACAGTGTTTTCTCCCTGAAGCAGGAGCAGGCCGTCTCCGCGCCACCCTGATGAGTGCCATAAAACTCAGCTGCCATAAAAATTGATTTGAAGCAAAAGAGAGAAAATGGAGACATACTCGAAAATAATTATACACATGAACGCTTAAACGCCGGCTGCTGCAACACCATGTGAGTTATAGCACATATTTACCCAGAGCACAATACAAAAATCTGACCCCCCGTGCCGCAGCACGAGACACTTTTAAAACGCAGCCATTATTGTGTTCGTCTGACTTTGTGTTTTTAATTCAGTCTGCGTTTACTGTTTTGGAGCCATATTTGTGTATCCCACTCTGTGTTCGTCTTGTCAGCCTGGGCCACAGTGGTGATTACTATATCCACAGGGGCTTGGCTGAAATTGCACACACTCGATAAACTCGATACACTTTACTAATGAACAAAGCAGTAATTCAAGTGTGTGAGACATCATTACTTTTGACTCGCTTCTAAGCCAGTGGACAAAAAGGAAGGAAGAAAAGAATGGATCCTCCACAGTGCTAGCAATATTACTCGCACCTGAAGAGTGCAGACATAGTTTAAAGCTTTTACGCAGCTCTTAAGGTGAGGTTTCAGTAGGTCAACAAGGTTTGTCAGTTCTGAGCCCAGCTCAACAACTTCAAAAATATATTAAGTGATGCAGTTATGCCTAAATAAAGCAATACACAACTAGAGGCCTTGGGGCATTGTAATTTTCACATGTGTAAGGGGTTGGATTTTATAAAATGGCAGTAAAATGCAATATGAAAAACACAATATTGTAAATAGTTTAACTGACAATTAATGAAAAAAGGAAATTAAGTACAAGAGGTTTTGACTGCCATGCAACATTCTAGTCAAAAGCTCTATACAATGTGTAAACAATTCTGGATGAATAGACCAATAGAAATGGTCTTGCATTACTGTTAATTATTCTTAATTCCTGTTAACTCCGATTCCATCCTTCTCCTGTTGCCATTTTGTAGATTTGTTTTTGACTGGATATTTTATTTTGACAATATTTGTGCTGTAGGTTCTGGTTATAAAATTTGACTGGCTAAGCCACCTTCAGAGCAAAAATGTAAAATCAGAACCAATTTAGCTGCTCTATAATACAGTTTTTAAAAGAATGACACCCATAATTTATTACTGAAATCTTAATTTTTTCATACTTTTTTGTGCTTTTCATATTTCCCTCCCTCCTTCCATGTCATATTATTCACCTTCTGTTTTCTGTCTGCCTCTCTTTGCCTCCCTTCCTCTTTCCTTCTCCTTATATCATCTGTAATCTGCCACATTAATCAACAGGCTGTGCCCTCCACTCGACCCCAAGCAGAGTTCAAGTAAACCTGGGCATGTCCTTGATTTGACTCCTACCTCCAACCCCTTTACATCTCTCTCTCTCCATTTATCAGCCCCTATAATACTCTCTCTCTCTCTCTCTCTCTCTCTCTCTCTCTCTCTCTCTCTCTCTCTCTCTCTCTCTCACTCACTCACTCAAATGGACTCTATTTTCTTATTGGACTCTTTCTCAAGGATAGACTCTGAAAGCTCCACCCACTTAAAATGAAGGTGGGTTCTTGTGTGGTGGTTCTGATTGGTTCGCTCTCTCAACTCTGTCCCAAACCCATTTGAGAACATTTCATCTGCACTCCTCCTTTGGTAGCTTGTCTTGGTTCTTCCCAGATGGGCTTCAAAGGCATTCTCCTTTCAGAATGTCCAAATTTTCTATGATGAATTCGATCTTCTCTGTCCTCCTACTGTGCTTTTGGCCTACAGTTCATCAGTGTCTTTCAATGTCCATTACAAATTTCTTTGATAAGACTAAGTGACTGTATGGACCGTATGCGTGAGGATTTACACAAAACATTATGTTATTAAACAGATTGCTATGTGAACACATCAAATGCATTAAGTATTTGTCAAATATTGTTCAAGTATTGCTTGGGAACCACAGCCACCAGCTTCTGAATCTTTCTTCCTATCCATCCATCTGTGTACTAGCACCATCTCACTTCCACTATACCTCTTTCGTCCCTCTTTCCTCCTTCCATTCATCCTGCTGGATGGATGTCTTTAAAAGTGTGAAGGTGGAAGTGTGGTTTGGGGGTGACTGGCTTAGTCGGCCTAATAATGGGCTCTTTAACCACCATGACAAATGATCTGTGGTTTACCCCTGTGATCTGAGGAGATGGGACTACAAGGTGCAGTGGAGGCCAAGGCTGGATGGAGTGTTAATGGATGGACGTCCACTTCCCCTAGAAGATGAAGCCCCACTCCACCCCCTCCCTTACCCCCAAACATTAAGGAACAGACTGCATACAGAGCCAGAGAATGCAGCTATGGTGAAAGACAAATGCAAGAGAACAGAGGACACAAAAAGAAACTGACAAAGAGAGCTGAGGGGCTTCATTCCTTTCCCCCGGAATTCCCCTCATTTCTTGTTAGAGGGGGAATTTGTATGTCCTAATACGAGCAGCGCAAAATGGGAGGACTGAAGAAAGACAGGCCAAGCAAAACACTTAATTCACTTTCAGAGTATAAGTTCATCCATGGTCGACTAAAACCCTCTGTTCAAAGAAAATCTGTGACTCTGACTTTCAAGATGACATGAATTTTTTCAGCTTTGCTTTACAAAGTAACTTCATAAAGCTAACTTACCTCTCCAAACCAGCTCTGTTTTACCCAATTTTCCCAAAAACATTTCCTCATACAAGACCTGTTTGTATGTATGCAACCAATGGCAATGTTAATGAAGCAATGGCTAGATATTTAATTGATTGGTTATATATACTAGTGCATCTAAAAAAATGAATATCATTAAAAAGCTTATTTGTAATCACAATTTCATTCAAATTCATCACAGGTGGCACACAAGTGACATTTCAAGCATTTTCTTTTTACTTGTAGCTCATGAAAACCAGAAATCCATGGGGCCTAATGGTTGTATTATATAACAAGCTGGCATGTACTGGCATGCATACATAAGTTTAAAAAAAGACAAAGGTCTTATCTTTTTGTACATTTTGTATGTTTCTGTTTGAGATTACTAAACATCCAGACACAGTTTGAGACAGGCGTGCTGATGTAAATATCAAGATTACACAATACTAATTTCATGTATTAAGCTTCTATTCCTTGTTGACCTGACATTAGCCTCCTTGCTCCTGTGCCGAACTACAGAAGCAAACATTGGACACAAATATGTCTTGGCTGACTGATTGCAGCTGGGATAAATGAAAAGCTGTGAGAATTTTGTTTTTGGACAACCTTCTGTTTTAAATCATGTTATGTTACGGAACATTTTTATTATTCCTCCCCCTTGTATAGTAATATAAAGTAAGATGAATCTTTGATGGGACTTGTGGTTGCTCTCTTGGGAACTGTACAGTTTTTTTCTGGTCCCTCGCATCTGGTTTACTTTGTTTCATGCCTTCCATCTTGATCCACCAATTAAGAAATCCTGCCAAACCTGCTCTCATCAGCATCATCAGCTAAACCTGTATGTTACTGATTTTGTTACAAAAACCATGTCATACAGATGGAGGTTTTGTCAAATACTTGCTCACATATCTCCTTTCACTTCTTTTTTTCCAGTTTACACCCATTCTTTCATGTCTCCAAACCAGGCTAACTGCCTGACCTTCGATCTGTTTAGAGACAGGTGTCTGATTCAAAGCTTTGAAGCAAGCGCCAAAACCTCTAGAGGGAATCCTCAGTGGTGTGCTGAGGCAGACTAAGGTAAGGTGGAAACTACATGGGGTCTAGAAATAAAGCATGCGCAGGCAGCTCTAATGTGTGCTCTACACTCCCCCTGAAGAGTCTGAACTGAGATCAGATAGGTCATGAAAGAGATTCACAAAAGCTGAGGCGACAGAGTCAAGTTCCTCGGAGGGACAGGTGGAGAGGATAGTTTGAAAGCAATGGTTCTCATGGTTTCAGGGGGCATCATGTTGTCTTCTTTGTAGTAAATGCCAAAGGCAAGGCTGTGACATCATAGAGATTAGAGGTCAAGAGATGTGTTTTGACTATGTCACGTGATTCCATGTGAAAGTACATGGTTTCAGGGGTGAAACAAAATGGTGACACTTTTTGGGTGGTGCTTTATAGATTAAATAAACATTCAACAAACTCTCAGTAACCTCTCGACAACATATCACACAGTTATGCACCTGAATATATTTAATAGATTTCATAACTGTATGATTTTTGTTCACTATAGTACATATCTCTACTGATTTTGTAACAGGTGTATTATAGATTAGTGTTTCCCAAACATGGTCCTGGAGGCACCCTACCCTGCATATTCTAAATCTTTCCCTGCTCCCACCACACTAGATTCAATGAATCATTTAATTAACAAGCCCTACAGAGTTGCATGGGGTGTATTGAAGCTAAATCTTGCCAGACAGCTGTGCCTCCTGGTCCAGGATTGATATAACATTGATATAGACCATTTTAACATCAACTACAAACTGGTTTAGTCAGGCTACATGTCTGTAACCGGAGTTAAACCTGATAGCTTGAGATTAACGTGCCAGGATGAGGGTTATTTAGGGTTAGTTAGGTTTTGGGTTGAGGTTAGGGTTAGAGTTAGGTTAGAGTTACTGTTAGGGCCAGGATGAGATGTAGAATTAGGGTTTGGGTTGAGGTTAGGGTTAGCATTAATGTTAGGGCCAAGATGAGGGTTAGATTTTGATTTTGGGTTGAGGTTAAGGTTAGGGTTAATGTTATGGCCAAGATGAGGGTTGGAATTAGATTTCGGATTAAGGTTATAGCTATGGTTAGGATTATGACCAGGAAGGCTTCTTGCAGTCTAATGTTTGGCAATATTTGACAAACTTTAGAGGTCACAGTTATTGCTGACAACTAGTTTAACTAGGGCCATAAAAGACAACTAAATTAAAATAATCCAAATATATGTGAAGAGTCAAGCACAGCTATACAGTTCAATAGCCCATGACTGTTATTCCATTTCATCAGTAAAGCATCTCTTCCAAACAGCCTTTAATGGCTGAGAGAGCACTATTTGCAAGCTGATTAGTCTTTGCCATACAAAGATGTGCACTGCAAGTCTATGAACATGTCCTCAAGGAGATAAGTTATAGCTCAATTTCTCATATTCTCTCTCTCTCTGTCTCTCTCTCTGTCTCTCTCTCTCTGTCTCTCTTTCTCTCTCTCTCTCTCTCTCTCTCTCTCTCTCTCTCTCTCTCTCTCTCTCAAACACACACATGCAGGAAATGCCATAAATGTGAATAGTAAAGCTTCTCCACCCTTGAAAAAAGGTGCTAGTATAGAATAAATGTAGTATGGTGCTGCTCAAAAAATTTGAATACCATAAAAATTTGAAATATATATTCATTACCCTTTTCAGGCCTTTTTTGCTTTACTTTTGGTCAGTATGGATTATAGCTCATGGAAATCAGAAATCCAGTTTCTGATCTTATTGCATAAGATATATAAGAAATATATGTGCTGAGTCCTACTGGAAAAGAAAACCAGAATCTCCATAAAGCATGTCACCAGATGGAAGCATGAAATACTCTAAAATTTCCTGGTAGATGCAGCAGATGACATGGCACCTCAAACCATCATAAACTGTGGAAATGTCACACTGAACTTCAAACAAATTGGATTCTGTGCCTCCATATATCCCTCTCTATATATTTTTATAGTGTCAGGAGCATTGTATGTGATGGGGGAGAGTCATACTAGGGTTGGGTAATTGGCACTTCCAAATTGGTGGGAAAATTTGTACCAAAATGTATATGCTGACTCTAGATCTCAAAATAATGATAATAATAATAATAATAATAATAATAATAATAATAATAATAATAATAATAATAATAATAATAAATTATATATATATATATATATATATATATATATATATATATATATAAAATAGTAAAAATTCAGTATATTTTATTTTGTTATATTTAAAAAAAGTTTCCATACCCTCTTGCTATGCATGTCAGATGGAGTATGAACACACAGAGGGGATGCTTGTTTTTCCTTGCTGCTTCAAAGGCCTGCACTGGAACATCTTCACTGATCTCCTGGGAGAGAGGGAACTTTCCAGATTTCTGCAACACACTGAGATCCAGGGACCTGAGGCAAATAGCGCACACATCCTGCTGCAAAGAGCAAGATCACAGCCTCTGATCTCAGCCTGAGCTCCTCACTATTGCTTAATCCTGACTTGGAATGACTGTAACCAATTCCAACATAATCACACGACACACAGAGCATTTCCGCTGATCTTTTGAAAGGTCAGCTATGGAGCTGCAAGCTTCAGAGGATGTGGGACAAGTCCTCGGATTGATGGAGAGCTAATATTTGAGTAAATCATGCGTTTCGAAACATTTTGTGTTATACTGTCCTCAATGTGCTGTCCTGTATTATAATTACACATATGGATTGACACACTAGAAATCCACACTAGTTTTATATTTAGCCTATTTAAAAATAGGCCCAATTCAATGTAATTAAGTCTCAGGTTACATTTTAAAATACAGTCTGAATGAATGCCTGAATATGTGGCTTGTGCTTATATCACAGTACATACAACACACATTGGTTTAATTAAAGGTCCTGCAAAAGAACGTCTCTATTGCCTGCAGCTAGGCCCACTAACAAAATAAGCCCCCAAAACCACAAGTCTGAGTTGATTCATAAACCACCCTGTCAGTTGAATACAAGCATGACATAAACCCCTAGCACTCCCTCTGTGCACCAGCGTTTGACAGCGATTCCCTCAATAGTCAATACCCAATTTAAGAGCTGCGACACACTACTTCTTATGTTTTCATCAATTTAAAGAATGTAAATTATTGATGTTATGTTGAACACACACACACACACACACACACACACACACACACACACACACACACACACACACACACACACACACACATATGTATCCAAAAGTTTGTGGACATGCCCTCTAATGGGTGGTCTAAAAGGATACACACTGCACAAACAGATCAGTATGTAGAGTTGCAAGTTTTTATATGTTTTTGCTGTCCAGTACAAAACATATATTTCAGTAAAGAATATATATTTAGAAATGCTCTAAATGTGCTATTACTTGCAACCGCATGTTCTATTGCTGAATGATAAAATGAGTTGTAATATCTGACTGTGTTTCTTGTTCAAAATTACATTGAGTCTCTGACACTGACCAATTAAAATCTAAAGAAATATATATTTTGTTAGATCATGTTTTTAAATATCAAACATATGTAACACAAACATCATGGATGTATAATACTACTTATGAAGAAAAGTAGATTTAAAGGTAAAAACTGCAGCCACTCAGGGGTTTGTAGAATGATGTCATTGTGACTCAGTTGAATTGGTCAGGAATCACAATAAATTTGTCTGTTGTTTTCTTGACATTATATATGTTAGGATATCAATCTCTGTACACAGCAAATTGACAGTGGTAAGTAGAGGGGGCACAAATGACCCTCTTCAACAAAGCAACACTGTGAACAATGTTCAAGAATATTATGTACAAACGTGAACTTCAAATCACAGCTTCGAAATCATTTTGATGGTTGTAATAGGGATAATGTAATAGGAAGTAGCTACCTTGTCAGTGACATGCTTAAATTACTTCAGCTTATTATTCTGTATCTCTCAGCATGTCAACAAATGCATGTGTGGTGTGTGTCCATGAGGGAATGCTCAAATCTTGATTTGTATTTACAGCGGTGGTGTTAACCACTCCCGGACTGTAGAGGGAGCAAACAATAACTATTCTTGCATAATGCTGCAGTGTTGATTTAATTTGTGCTAATTATTAATACTAACTAGTTATTGAGTATGCATCTAAAATGTCAAAGTTGAGTATACTCAAATGGATACTATTCTCCCAGAATGTAATATAAAACCGAAAAGGAGGAGATACTCATATGTGGAAAAAAATGGCAAAGCAATGCTTCATTACTTTCAAAACAGGTATGTTCATATTTTGTCTACTGTTCTGTAGTGTTGCAATATGATATGAGATATGAGGACAACTTCCTAATAAAAGGTCAATGCATTCCTCCAACAGAACATCCGAGAAAAGAATGATTATTTGAAAGCATGTAGGACTTATGGGTAAGTGTTGATTTGTAAGTACAAACACAGATTCTTTATATTCACCACATTGTACAGAAGTTACATGTCTGTGTAATAATTTGACTGAATTCTTCTGCGACACAATTAAGATTAATACATAGTCTATACCTTATAGTAGTTGTGTGTAGTATGCAATTAGTACACAGCTTTAGAGGTGCACTTTAGTAGTCCTCTATTGGCTAGCTAGGTGTCTAAGAAGTATCTATGGTAAACACACAATTTCCCACCAATACAAAATTTCTCATTTGAACATATTATATTTGATGGAAAAATATGATAATCCATCAAATCCATTGAATGCTAAATATTGCAATGATCATATGGAAATGTGGATTGCCTTTTACCTGCTTTCAAGTAACAGTGACATTTGTTTTTGATAGATTTATAAATTGGTAAATTTTTGTTCTGATATCCAGGATTGTTGGAACCTCCAGGTGCATCTCTTTTAATTTCTCTCTTTTTAAGGCTCTTGGCTAACTCTTGGCTACATTTTTTCTTTCCATCCTCCCAGTCCCTAGGCAGCCATTCATCTCTCTATCTTTCTCATCTTGCTTGATTTCCATCTCTCTCTTGTTCTCTCTGTGTTTGTTGTGTAGCAGCCCCCCTTGCCCAGCTCTCCTCCTTGTCTTTGTCAAGCCTAATGTTCTCAAATGGAGGGAAATTAAAGCAGGGAAGCCATGCATGTCGCACCCTAACTCTACCCCCCGCGGGCCTATTGGGCCACGACATGCATACTGATAATGCACATGTTACCTAGTTTCTCCTTCACTGCCTCAGTCTCTCTTGCCCAGAACACCACAAAGTACACACTTCCTCACCAGCCACAGGCAGACACATAAAGTGGGGAAGGTTTTTGGGGTACATATAAACATCTATCACACACACACACAAACACACACACACACACACACACACACACACACACACACACACACACACACACACACACACATACTCTCTCTCTCTCTCTCTCTCTCTCTCTCTCTCTCTCTCTCTCTCTCTCTCTCTTTCTTTCTTTCTCTCTCTCTCACATGGGCCCACGAAATGTTTGTGTGTCCCACATCCTGGGGACATTAGGTCCATATGAGTACCAAATACATGTCCACAACCACATTCAAACACAGGTCTTATGAGCAATGCCTGCTCTTACCCAATGGTTGCTTTTTTTAACATGCCACCAATTCACTTTTGTGTAGCGCTGATGAATTCATTCCTTTAAATGTGCTTTACAGAGGAGGCCTGTAAATCTCTTTTTTTCTCTTTCTCTCTCTCTCTTTCTCTCTCTCACACACACCCTTGCACAGAGAATGTCTTTCAGCAGGAGGTAAGGCAGTGTTGATTTGTGAGCTTTCCTGCTGGAGCTGTGTGAAGTTTTGGGACAGATCAATCTGATCTCACTGCAGACTTCCCTCTCTCTGACTGACTAATGGCCTCTTAGAGCAGATCAAGTGACACCAAGAGAGGAGTGTATGTATATATATTCGTGTGGGTGTGCATGTATGTGTGTGTATGTAGATGATGTATGTGTGTGTTTAAGACGAAGGCAGATCCTGGGGGCTGTGAGGTTTTTGTGTGTGGGTGTGTGCATATGATGTATGTAGGGCTATATCTGTATGCATTTATGTATATATGCATGTAATAATGGAAAGAACCATAACATTTTAATGTTTATTATAACTATATTCATTGTCCGTTTAATCAGCTCCTCTTACTGTACAGGAGGGATTTGTAGTTCTCATCTGTTTCTCTGTATACTTTGCTAGCCTTCTTTCACACTGATCTATAGTGGTCAGGTCTAAACAGGACCACCACAGAGCTGGTACTATGTGGGCAATGGGTCATTCTCAGCCCTGCAGTGACACTGACAAGCTGGTGTGTGCTAGTGGGTGTTGCTCTGGTTTGAGTGGATCAGACTTAGCAGTGCTGGAGTGTTTAAACCCCTCAGTGTCACTGCTGGAATGGGAATAGTCTACCAATCAGAAAAATCCAGCCAACACCGTCCTGTGGGCAGTGTCCTGTGAGTACTGAGGACAGTGAGTGGACGCAGAGTTGAAACTCTCCATTAGTACTGCTGTTGAGTGTATGTAAACACATTGAATGTTATCTGCATTTATGAAGTGTTTTAAAAAGTGTTTTTAAAAAGTGTTTTATGAGCAAATAAACTATTACTTTATTATTAAAGTATTACTTATTTTTTAACTTAAGTTATTTTTTACACATATGTAACATTCCAGGTAATATATAAGTTTCCAGGACTGGACATCATTGCTGGTAGAACAAAAATTCTGTATCATCATTTTGTTTAATTTTCAATTTTAATTTAAATTAAGATTCAAACTTCCATGTTTTATGATCATTCAAATTCATGATAAGTCAACACTTTGATTGAAATTTCCATCTTCCATTTTGTTTTCTTCTGACAGAGCAGAACAGCATGGAAGTTAGAGAATGAGAGACAGAGAAAAATATACTATAAGTTTTAGAATCCTGTCTGAGAGTAGGACACAGAAAATAAACAACAACCACTGACAAATGAAAAACAAAATAGGGAGTTTGGCTAGTATATTTTCACATCACTCATTTCCTTCATTTTTTATTCCTGGACAGCTTTAAAAGCCCCATTGAAGTGACCTGTGCTCTGACAAGCATATGTGTTTCTGATAACCCATTCGAAATGCTGAGGTCAGCCCAAACTTAACAGAGCCTGCAGCCCTGTGGCACTGTGTGAGCTGCCATTACTGCTGCTAACTGATCGTCAACTGTGGCATAAAACTTCTTGTTCCCCTTCAGTGGCCTGTGGCCAGCCCTTAGGCTACAATTGTCCTCCCAAACCACTGATAGGCCAAGTGAATGAAGTAGGCAAAGGGACAAAATAAATTAGTAAGGAAGCACAACTAGCCCAGCTTTGCAGCTTGTTATTTGCTGTATAATAACTTATAATAAAAAAAAATACATGTATCAATCACATTTTAAATGTCAGTGACAATTAATTATACTGAAAACATTAGGTGCTGATGCTTTGTAATGGAGGTGATGATTTGAATATACAATATGTACACTCACCTACACCTACGCCTACAAAAATGGTTCTCTAAGGTACGGAAAAAGACTTCTTTTGTAACTTGGATAGTTTACCACCAGCATAAGCGTCCATTAAACAAAGAAGCATCCCCATCAGCAACAGTGTCTAAAGAGCACAATTGGCCATGCTCTCTCTGACTGGGTACATGGCCTTCTCTCTCCCCACATCACACTCCGGTGTTTGTTAGCCATTGAATTGGAGCTAGGGACCCAGCGCTTTCCTCCAAGGGCATTGGCTACCCAGCAATAATGGAGTCCCAATCGGGTCAGGTAATTGGCACTTCCAAATTCGTGTGGAAAAATTATTAAAAAAACACCCCACAAAAACAAAGAAGCCTCCAAGTGGTTTCTCACATTGTCATGGTTTTCCCGTCTTTGTTACTTTGTATCAAGCTATATCCTGAATGGTCTAAAAGTCTTGTTCAGCTTGGATACCCGCAACTTTCATGCAAATGCAGTTTCAATGGCAGAGACTCAGTCCTGCAAAATGCAAATGCAAAGCTGAGGGTGCACTATAATCCAACTGAGGGGGCATTGCCCTGAGTTACACTTGCACTCGATTATGCAGTGGGCCTGTGTGTTGGCTCAGAGCAGGGTCCAGTGGCCGCCTCCCCGGTGCTGGGTTAATGGGCTGGCCAGAAAGCAGCTCCCTCCCAGTGCTGGAGACACTGTAAAACATTAACGGCTCACCGCAGGGATCCGTGCTTGAGCCGAGCCCACCAACCAACCCCCATTATTCATTAGACGAGAACGTTATTTATTGCCTCCTGGCACAAACACAACAAGCCAATTAATAATTAAGCATTTCCATCCGCCTGCGTATCCTCTGAGTCAGATGCACATACCAGGAGATACACACAGAGACCGTGAGCAGAATAAGTTCAGAACTTGTGGCAGTTAAGCGGCAGTTAAGAATCAACCACCATCTGGAGGGAGTCGCAGAAGAATCCAGTCAAATTATTACACCGACATGACTGTAACTTCTGTACAATGTGGTGAATATAAAGAATCTGTGTTTGTACTTACAAATCAACACTTACCCATAAGTCCTACATGCTTTTAAATAATTATCCTTTTCTTGGATGTTCTGTTTGAGGAATGCATTGAACTTTTATTAGGAAGTTGTCCTCATATCTCATATCTTATAGCAACACTACAAAATACCCTATTTGGCACTTGTGTTTTTGTACAGTATCCTATATATAGGCCTACAGTATCTACATCTACACCAACATGTACACCTAGTTCCCGTTTCTTTGTTGTATGGTACACCTGTGCATTGATGGACCCTATAATCACAAGAAACATTAATTGAATTTAGCATATTACCACCATGCTGGGCACTGATGCCACTGTTTGTTTACAACAGATTTGATGGACTATCTTGGTTTCTCAGTACAAGCTCATCCATTCCATTACCTGCTACTGCCTGACACCACCACTGTGACACTTTAGAGTTCTCACATGAATAGATTCTTTCCATTCTAAATTTACCATCATAGAAATTGTTTATCAAAAGTTGGATAACAATCCTATTGGGAAGAAATGTAAAGGTTACCAGAAAGAAGGCATGCTTCCAATTTTAAACTTAAATGTGCAATGTTGATTGATTTACACATACCAAAGTAGTGTCTCACATTATGGCATCATCAGGTATAACGCAACATGCCAAACGTCTTGAAATAGAGTTGTAACGGTTCCTAATGGTGTCTTATGATAATCTACCCCATGCAGCTTGAATATTCTCAGTCAGTTCTTGCAGATTTTACTGAAGGAGTGAAGTGCGTCCAATAGCATCCCACACACTTTTAATCAAGTATAGATCTGGTGATGCCACTGGTCAGAACATAGTTTCTTTGTCTTTGAGACAAACTCTTGAGATGGCAGCGGAATGCATCTGAGCATTGTCCTGTTGGAGCAGCACACCAGAGTGTGTGTTTAGAAAAGATAGGACCTCATTAATGTAATGTGCTGTCAAACTGTCTGAAATGAAGACCAAAAGCATTGTATAAAATTGCATCCCACTCCATGACACCAGGCCTTTGTATGTGTGGCAACAAACTGTTGTTCATTAGTTGTCTCCACCAAGACTCATGACTGAAGATGACCTGCTGCCATTCTGACTGACATCATGCATGACAACATTGCAGTTAATTTTTTTTGGGTGCAACTATTATTTGGATGATATGCACCTATACTTACACTAGTTTTACATTTTATTGGTCTTTATATTGTTTACTTTTCATAATGAGTGAAGCTAGTGAAACGAAACAAAATTATTTTTCGTGTTCATTTACATACACTCTTAAAATATAGCCTTCATTTAAACTTCTTTCAACCTTGAAAAGGTTATTCACACACATCTCTTTTCAAGTGTCTTTTTATAGAAAGACATTCTTCTATGACATTGCTCAGCTAACTCTTCGTTGTATTTTTATATTGAGTGTGCATTAAGCTAAAAACCTAAACCATTTGGTACAAAGCAATTTGCAAAGTGACTCAAGCACTGTGTCTTTCTGTCATTACGGTAAACTTCAGTCCTTGTCCACCTTAACTGTGCATCAGAGGTGTACGCCCCTCCTCTGTGTTTCACTCTTACTGGAAATGACTGAGCTAAGCCTAGCTTCCACTCTTCCTGTCTCTGCTATCGATCAACTGCTGAGGTGAGGGATTGTGTGGCCAGTATTCTCTGAAATGAGCAGCTTAAAGAGCCGCCAGCTCTTCTTCCATGTCTGTGCATTCAAGCATAGCAACAACTTTGACTTTTCTCTTTAAACCATTTCCTTAAAGTACAGTGACGGAGTTTGGACAAAGGACAAATGTACTGATTACAACTTCAAGAAAACAACTGCTACTACTGTGCTTTTTATATATGGATAACAGAAGCAACCGTATCAAGCATACCTGAGATAGAACGTCTACTATTATACATCAATCTTGCACATAGACCCACTGTGCACACAGGGGAACCTTCTGGCAACCTTCCAGTCACAAGGCTGAATGCTGAGTGACAGTGATACAGACGTGGCAAAATAACAATTCCAATGCAGAAAGGTTGTCCTGCTTATAATTTCTGTCAGAGTCTGTGGGAGGAATACTGCTTTAATAGGTGTAGTGAGTGTTAAATTGTCCATCAGGTATCATATAAACATTATAAGCATTTGACAAATTCTAGGTTCCAATGTTAGATGCCAAAGCAATGTTAGCTTTTGTGGGTTACCGATGGCATCAATAAACACTTAAGGAGAAACTTAGTCTCCATTCAGACTGCAGGTGACCGGTGGCCCAAATCTGATTACCTGGTCTTTTTAGTTGTTATAATTCATAATTTCATAGTTTCTTCTGAACTGAAGGGTATTAAGAAGAATGTATCCTGTTTTTCTTGGAGGTTTGTCTCTACTATCCAGGGAAGGCTTTCTACTAGACTTTAAAACATTGCTGTGATCTTTTGAAAGTTTTGGATGGAGCACCATCATTTCAGAGCACACAGTTCCACTGCACCACAGTTTAGACCCCTATAGCCAATGTCTGGCATTGTGCATGGTGTCAATAAATTCATATTTAAGATACTATTGGCAGTATTTCTCTAAGGGACTAGATGAGCTCTCTCTATCTATCTCTCTCTCTCTCTCTCTCTCTCTCTCTCTCTCTCTCTGTGTGTGTGTGTGTGTGTGTGTGTGTGTGTGTGTGTGTGTGTGTGTGTGTGTGTGTGCGTGTGTGTGTGTGTGTGTGTGTAGATGAATGCATTCATTAAAAATTATGTCCAGATGCTTGGACATATAGTTTGGGCTTAAATCAGCCCAAATCTCACTGATTTAAGAGGTCCTGTCCAATTCAGTCAGCATCCAAGGGGTCCCTACTAGTTGGGTCAGTATCCTCCTCAAATAAAGATACAAGAGTGCAAGATTACTTGTCAAAATGTCCAACAATGTTCTTTATTTGAGAAACAACAATGTATTTAAGTATGACCCAATAATTAAAAGCATGAAAAATTCAACAATATATGCTGACAGACAGTATAAACAACTGGACACTACAGTTGTGGCCAAACGTTTTGAGCATGTTTTTATCATGTAAATTTAATTGATCCAATGAATTAATTAAGTCATTCTCTGCCATGAAAATGACCTTAAACCAAAAATGACTGGATTTCAGACAAAGAGTTCTAGTCCTACAAAATGGGCTGCTGACATCATTTCAGTGATTACCAATCAACCATTTATCCAATCATTAAGAACTTCAAGGACAGTGATTCAGTTCAAATGAAGATGGCTACAGGCCACCCAAGAAAGTCAAGTGAGTGTGAGGACCTATGAGATTGGGTCACCACAAGTGCAGAGCTTGCTCAGGAATAGCAAAAGGCAGGTGTAAGAAGGCTTGGTGTCAAGAAGTGCAGTAAAGAAGCCACTTGTCTCCAAGAAAAACATCAGGGGCAGATTGTCATTCTGCAGTAAGTAGGAAGCAGGACAGATTGGACTGCAGAGGAATGGGTTAAAGTTAGTTTCTCTGATGAAGCCCCCTTCGGTAAGTTTGGGAGATCTGGAAAAATTATTGTCCAGAAAAGAAAAGGTGAGCACTACTATTAGTCCTGTATCATGCCAACAGTGAAGCATCCTGAAACCATTCCTGTGTGGGGTTGCTTCTCATCAAGGGCAGTGAGCTCACTCAAAATTTTGACTAAGAACTCTGCCATGAATAAAGAATGGTACCAAAACAACCACCAAGAGCAATTCACAAACTCTCAATGATCCAGCAGTAATTTGGAGAAAAACAATGTTTTTTCCCAGCATGATGGAACACCATGTCACAAGGCAAAAGTGATAGCCAAGTGGCTCAGTGATCAAAACATTACAATTTTGGGTCCATGGCCTGGAAATTCCCCAGATCTCAATCCCTCTGAGAACCTGTGGTCAATCCTCAAAAAGAGACTAGACAAACAAAAACACAGAAACTGTGATAAACTCCAATCACTGATTAGGCAAGAATTGGTTACCATCACTCAAGATTTTGCCCAGATGCTGATATCCAGTACGATGATGTGAATTGCAGAAGTATTAAAGAAGAAGTGTCAACTTTGTTTAAACTGTATGCATTTATCAAATAAAAGTAAAAAGCAAAAAATAAGCTTTTAAAAATGGAATATTTATAATTTTACTTCATAATACCATATAAACTCTGACAAAAGGTTCTAAAAAACTGAGGCAGCCACATTTCTGAAAATCAAAATGTGTGCCATTCTCAAAAATTTGAGACTGTATATTAGTTTCTTAGTGCTAATGCAAAAATGAAAGGCACATAGTATTAACCACATCTTTGCTGATTGATCTGATCTTTTCAAGTCTCATTAAAGCCATGTTATTTTAGCACATTTTAACTTGCTAATACATCAGCACAAACAGCCTCGGTTTGCATCTTCTTATATTGGTTCCATCAAATATATGTAATATACATGAGCTTCTGTGCTAAAGTAAGCTTATTGCTGTGATCACCTTGTTTAATTTGAGCTGTCTCCTGATGATAGCATGCATCTAAGAATTAACCCATGTAGTTTAGTAACGCATGTTCAGGTGAAGTCATTACCATTAGCCATTGTGTTTTGTGTTGCTGTGTGAAGTGGCAGTCATATTCATTTGACTTTCTGCTTGGCTGGAGCACTTAATGTGGCACAGGCTCTGCTGCCCCTACTAATAGCGCTCATTTTATTTTGGCGGACCTGGAGGTGTCTGTCCATCACCGCTTCAGTAATGCAGTGTGAGTGTGTGACTGTGTGTGTGTGTGTGTGTGTGTGTGTGTGTGTGTGTGTGTGTGTGTGCGTGCCTGTGTGTGTGTTAAGAATGAATGCCTGAAAGAGATCATGCAGCCTGATGTTAGATGTTCCCATGCATTTTCTTATAATTGATGCATTGTCATTCAGACTGCTAATAGCAACTATAAAGTTCTAACTGGGGCCCATGTGTTCTGTGCAATGTCAAAAGTAGGTCTAACCCCCTTCTAGAAGCTACCATTGCCAAATCATAATTTGTGATTAAATCACTTGGTGGCTATTATAGTAATCCAGATTCAATATATCAATATAATATCAATCAGACGCAGAATACAGATGGGATCTGAAATGAGCTCTTTGAGTTTCAGTGGTGAGTGTTTGAGCATGCATGTGGCTGATTGAATTTGTTACTCTGTGTGTGTGTGTGTGTGTGTGTGTGTGTGTGTGTGTGTGTGTGTGTGTGTGTGTGTGTGTGTGAGAGAGAGAGAGAGAGAGAGAGAGATAGATAGAGAGAGAGAGTGTGTCTGAGCTCATCACACTAGGCCATATGGGGCACAGGAGAGGGACCCTGTACACAGATGGCAGATCACACACCATTTTCTCTTCCATCTATCTCTCTCACTCACTCTCGTCTGTTGCTACACACATGCAGTCATGCTTTTCTGTCTTTCTCAGTTACTGCTTCACTTTCTTCCTCTTTTAATGTCCCATTAAATTCGAGGCATTGGTATTACAGCAGCATGAATGGCACCAAAGTTACAGTGTTTACTTTTCAGCACCATTTAGGTGGATTATAATACCCCCCCCTTCTTTTTCTCTCAATTCCCATATGCTATCTGCCTATGTGATTGATCTCTCTGCAGTAAAAATGTGGAAAAATATAAATAATAAACCAGTTAAATATTTTATCAATTATATCAACATTAAAAACAATACACTAATTAAAGTGTTCAGTATAAAGTCAAAGTTGTAACAAAACCATGTATCCTGAAACCAGTCATTTTACTGTATGTAAAAATCATGAAGCATTTATTGACTATTTTAAGTTGAATATTAGTAACTATACAACTTCAGTTGTGGCAAAACAATTGTGGTGATGATACAAGCGTATTTACAACCATAAATAAAACACATTGATTTGCCTTTTATAAATAGCTCTTGAGAAGAAATAAATCCAATGCAAAAATTTTCACATAAGCTGCAGTTTATTTTAAAGTCTAACACTTTGTGGGCAGTTACATGCTGCTTTTGATTTATTTATAGTTTATATTTTTTATGTAGATTATATTTATAGTTTAAATCTCATGATCAGAGTAACCTACAGACATGATACACATAACAAACTGCAAGACATACCCTATTGTTTAGGGTTAATTATATTATGAGTAAACCAGCTTCCAACTGAATTAAATACCAGTTTAAATGCCAAAGGAACCTTCCAGTGCATTTTTACTGTTCGGTCCACATGTACATGCTTGACCAGTATGCAGAATCACTGATCAGAAAAAGGGGGTGGGGCTAATGACATCACTGACCCAAATATGAGTTATAATGTTCTGTTAATAAACTTCACAAGTTTAAGTGGGAAAGAAGAATGACATTAAGCTACTGTACGTCAAATTAAACAGAATAATAAGTGTACCAACACTATATGTCTAAATGTTCGTAGACACCCATTCTAACAAATGCATTCATCTACTTTCATTTGCATTGCTGACAAAATGTGCAAATGCACACACAGTTTGTCTAGTCTCTGTAAAGAAGTATTGTCAATAGAATAGGACACTGTGGAGCAGATAAATATGGGCACCATGCCTAATGTCACTGCGGCCTTTTTTTATTACACATGATTTCAGAAACAATGAACGTGTTATATACACACAAATGAAACTGTGTATTAAGGCCATATAATTGTTATTTCATCATTTCCACTTCTGGCATGAATGAAAAACATGATCAGTGACATCATCTCAGACACCTTAAATTCCTGTGATTTATCAAATGCCCACATGATGCTCACTGGGTTCATCAGCAGAAATGTATGCTGTGGAGAGCTCTGATAGCTCAGCATTATAGCATTAACAGTGTTATAACTAGACTGTTGGATTTTGAAGCAGCAGACATGCTACTAAATAGAATGAAATAATTGCACCTTTTGTGATTATCGTTCTGCTGAGGACACCATTCTGATAACGACTTATATGCTATGTACAGAAGACTTATAACACACACACACACACACACACACACACACACACACACACACACACACAACACACACACACGCCACATTCAGGGGAGCACCTCCTGTTATATGCTAACAAATTAATTTCATAGTCGCTCATCACAGTGATGAAGTTAAGAAAGAGAGAGGGGTTTGGGAGGGGGGCAAGCTGCGCACAGCCGGGAGGGAGAAAAATATAACATTTTCCAGGTGATGAATTTTTCCAATTTCCCGGAGACAAGTACATAAACTCGTTCAATTAGGAGAGGAATCTGGAAATGAGCGAGTGTGGACAGCCAAACGGCCCCAGTCCTGATGGCTAATTTTATTGAGTGGAAAATTGAATCAAATTGCTTCATTGAAACAATCAGCCCATACTCCTCCACAACAGCCCCCCATCCCCCCACACCCCCCTCCCCCCAACATACACACACACACACACACACACACAGGTTTACTTTTATACAATGGTAGGACATGACGTCATACATTTACCCCATAATTATAGATATGTATGCATGCAGTTTTTATGCAAAGGTTTAAGCCTCCAGTCAAATTACATGTATTGTTGAGTTTATAAATGTAAACAAGTTCATATCCTCTACAGAGACACAATCCAGAACATTCTCAATCATAATTATTATGTGCTTAATTTGACATGTAAAAAAGTCATTGTTAACATGGTGAAATGTAAGTGCACATTAAATACATTAAATACATTAAATACATTAGATTACATTGTATTTTTTAAGATGTTAAAATGAAAAAAAAGGAAATATGCATAGAGTAATTCTATTTAATAGTTAATTTATTTTCACAAATATCATAAATTTGACCAATGCTGCCTTTTGAATACATATGTATATATGTATATTTGAATGGAAGTGAATATAAGAGCTTACTTATTTTATTAATTTTAGTAAATAATTTTTGTAAATAAAATTAATAGTTTACACAGTCTACAGAGCAGCTACATATATTATTATTATTATTATTATTATTATTATTATTATTATTATTATTATTAATAATAATAATAATAATAATAATAATAATAATAATATATAATTTAAAATATAATAACAATACACAATAGATTTTGTAGTTTCCACTATCAATATTATTTCTCTCTGCAGTAACTTTATAAATATATTCATGAATTACATTGTTTTCCTCTTTACTCTGTGAAGTGCAAATGTTTGTTCAGTTCCATCAGCAGCTGAACTGATTTTCTTTAATGAAGAACTGATAAACTACATACTGAACAGGGACTAAACAAAACTGAATTTCCTCAAAGAGAGGTTTAGAAATGGCTAAGCTACACACTATAAACAATTCAAATTCTAAAAATGTAATAATTCTAATAATTGATTTTTAACAAATACATGCTTATTGTCTAGAGTACAGGGTTTTCTTTTTTTTGAGAATAGCTTACTGAAATGTTTTATGCCCTTATGACTGTATGTTTTGACATTGCAAGTCTCTATGTCTAGCATGCCCCAATGAAATTCTGCCAGTGAGTTTCACACCCATTGTAAATGTCACCTGTGATTTTCTATTTTCTATTCTGTTTTCTAGTGTTACAGCAGATATACAGGTGCATACAGCATGCAATAGGCCATGTATATTTACAGTAGTTAATTACAGTACATTTTATAGTGTTTATACTCTTTTGTACAATAAGATGTTGTTTTGCCTCCTCAGTCTACAAGCATAGTTTAACAGCTCATTTTACAATCTCAGAACCATGTTTGCTCTGGTTTTTTTTTTTCTGTGAAGTATGAACATTGTTGCCCTAAAGATGTCAGATCCACATCTTTCTATCCGTCTATTTTCTATTTAATAGACACTGTACCCATGTCTCCAGCTGTTTTCTGGATTATTTGGCATTCCAGCCATTCCAAGCCAAGTCAGCACAAGCTGCACAGTCATTCCCTGTCTGTTCACACGTCTGCTTTGCTTCAAGGTCAGCATCAACACTTCAAATGTCAAACAGCAGTGCATAACGAAACACAAAGGAAGCCTATTCCACAGCATCTGCCTTCCCAGCTTTTTGAGTTGTACCAATTCAGCCTTTGCATGTCTCTGTAGGAGCTGAAGGCAGTAAATCAGCGGCCGAGGGACACTGCTTCAGTGCCTCCCCCACGCCAGCCATTAGAGAGCCCCTCTATTCCCATCCACTGTAAACTAACCATCTGCTTCATAGGGCCAAGACCGAGCAGAAACGGCCATCTTCTCTCTCACCGGGTCTCAAATAGAGGACAGCAGAGAATGGAGAAAATGGCTAATGACCAATTTGGCATATATCTACATAATGACATGACCACAACATTAACGTTACGATTTAACACAAATAGGCGTCCTATTAAGGAATGTGAACTCGCGTAACTCGTTTCCCCAAAATGGCCACTTTTCAGGAGGAGAGAGAAAAAGGTTCTTAACTTTTAATGTAAGTTAATGTAATGGGATTTTACTGTGAGTCATTTGGCATCATTAGGTTTACGAATTAGGATGTCTTTATATGACATCCATGTATTATAATTAGAAATGAGAGTTGTGTTTGTTTTTTATTTGCAAGGCAAGAATTCCAGCATAGTACTGTTACACAGATCACTGTTACACAAACACTGATCTCGTTCCTTGTAGGTGATGAAGAAATTGGGCTGTAAATTAGCTGTAACATTATTACTGCCTCGCCACTCAATAAATAAAGGTTAGCAAAAGAGGTTAAAGTGACAGAACGTGCTACGTGCAGTTCGAAATGATCATATTTCACTTTTGTGATCACCTGTCGTCTCTGTTAGCCATCTTTCACCATCTCTGTCAGCGGTTTTCTGCAGGAGCTGTTTGTTAGTAAGTAGCGCTAGGAAAAGCCTCTGTAGTGCCATTTCATATAATGTGGCAATAATGTCAGTAGCAAAATGAAACAGCTAATCTAATAGACGTGTGAGGAGATGAAATGAAAATGTATCCACTGCACTCGTATGCTTGTATTAAGGGAAATACACGATAAGATTAAATATTTAGCACACATTAAGCTTATTTCCAGTGTAAACCTCAAGGCAAAAATATGATTCTTTTTGCAGGGACCTATTTTTGCATGATGGCTTTGTATAGGCCTGAGTGAATTCTCACAAGCGTTGTAGCCTAAAGCATTAACTCAATACCACAGAAGAATAATATCAGCGCTATTAATATTTTTGCTCTTTATTAAATGCAAAACTGACTGTGAAAGAGCCTGTTTGAGAATACTGTTCATTCAGCTTTGTGGCTATTAGTCTAGCAAGGTCAGAGTGGAGCAGAAACTTTAACAATTGATTCAGAGTCAGACAACTATTGTATCCATTATCTCTATCCTCATGCTAGACATTATCAGAGAAGTGCCATAAGCAGTCCAGACCTGCAGCTCAAGGCAATGTCTAGCAGGAACCAGAGCTCCGCCATGCTTTTCACTGACTTTGTGGACTGCCTCAGAAGAACATTAGCAGAAATCAATGTAGCACTATGAAATAGAGCTCTCCACTCATGTTTACTTCACACTAACGCACCTCTTAATCCAAGGCTAATTAGTGAGAGATCGATATGGCGAATCGCCACAATTCCCAGAGGCCATAAACTAAGTAAGTGACAGATACAGGGCCATGTACGACAGGCCAACATGACATCACTCATGATTAACACAACTCGCATCTATAAGTTACGGCGACTCGCAGACCTGCCTGTTCACCACATTAAGCGTCAAGGGCAATACTGCCACAAATGCCACCATGGCTATAGCTATGTGATATTGATTTAGAGCAGCAAGGTCTTTCCTGAAAGAGGCTAAGACCTGCCCTGCCTTCTAAGGTTTTTCTCAGGGAGGTTTTTATGGTGAAATCCCATGTATTCTACATAAGTACCCAATTGGTCCCAGGCTAATCATACGCTCCTAAAAATAAAGATTATGTGGAGATTCTTTACATTTTAAAATAGTTATTTGCATCTTTTAGAATAAAAATAAAATAATTCAGATATTTTTTAGGCCATTAAATATACTAGTTTTTTGTTCACCATATATTGTCACCCTAACATATTTTAGATTTGCTGGCAAGCTGACATTATTTTTTGTCAAGTCATACACTATAACAAGAACACACAACCAGCAACCAGAGCGACTTTGCTACATTTCTCAGTAATTTCAATGGTCTTGCTCTTACAGTTACATCTTCACTTACAATTGTTCATTCTGTATATTATGTATTTAGAGATTTGTCTGAACTTCTGACTTTTATCCATTAATGTCAATGTCAAATGACATGTCAAATGAGAAAAGCATTGCAAAAATGTAAGATTATGTTTCTTTCCACAAAGTGGCAACAACTATGTGTACAATAACAAAGCTAATTAAAATCATTCTATAATCTGTTAGATATAAACACAAATCTGGTGTTGATTGTTTCAAATTTCAATAGGCTCATTTCAGTGATTGACAGTCAAGCATCAATTGTGACTTGGGAGCATTGGGTTAAGACTGTTGTATTTTCTACATATATACCATGAGTACCACATTACCCCAGTGCTATTTCACAGTGTGTATTACCACTCACTTAAACCTATATATTTCAAACAGCAACAAGGATCTATGGAGAAAGTAGTTTGAAAGCCTATTTTTGATTGTTCCCACATGGGCAATGTCCAGTGTTCTACACGGTACTGTGGCACCAGCAATAACACACCACCCATTCTGCTATGCAACATTTGAGGAGGGTCAATATTGACATGGTTTTAGTTTTTTAGGTGATCCAGCTTTCAACATTGTACTGGAGCTCAGGGAGTGGGCAGGGTGGGCCAGGGTGAGGCTGTACCACTGAAGAATTGTCATCAAGGGCAAAATTTTTAAAAGTTGCTACAGAGGATGACTGCTAATGATTAGGGATGTGTAATATTTATTGCAGAATTCACATTAAACAGGCCAAATAAGCAAATCTGGTTTCAGTTGAGTGTTAGGCAGAAAAGCAAGCATGAGAAACTGTCAGTTCCTAAAACTTCAGAATTTTCAGTTTCAAAGAGCAATAAGATTAAGGGGCTGCTTTCTGCCAGTTTGGCCTGCGTGTGCATAGCTTACTTTTTTTTCTCTGAAACAAATAATAATTTAGTTTTCCACTCAGGACATTGCTTTTGGAATATTTATGGAACAGTAAATCCTAAACTTTAACAGTGTAATTAGACTCTTATTTGGTTGACATATGTATGTATGCTGTAGTACAAGGTAGATCAAACGTATAACTGTTAGATGTAGGATCTTATGAACCTCCTGTGACAGTTAAATATTTAAAGAAAGGTGGCTGATAGGATTGTACATGGCCACAGCACCTTCAATGGTTTGGTGTGTAGGCTTGTTCATAGAATTGTTGCTGATGGATCATAAAGAGCCACAGCAACTTTAATAAAGCAAGGTGCAGGATTTTGCCATCTTTCTGTATTATTTCACTTGAATATTCAGCTGTTACATGTAATTAGTGTAATTTATATATATTACAGCAAGCAGGCACAGGATTTATGGGCTACAGTAAAACATAAAACAAACGTCATCACCAGTGTAACAAGTTAAGTGTTCTTAACCAGGATTCCCTGAAAATAACATGGAAACAGATGACATGGATTCCAAAAACATGGAAATCAGGTGAAGTGAATATTCTAAATTGCCCTGGTGTGTGAGTCAGTGTGTATGTGCATGAATGTATTATCTGTATGCTCAGATATGGATTGGCACTTTGTCACTTTGTTGGAAAGTACGCTGAAGTGCTGATGGTAAAGCGTCCTCGGGAATCTAGAAAGGCGCTATATGAATGTAACTTCATTCATTCATTCAATTATAAATGAGTTAATCATTCTTGTTTCTGAGGGGGTAATTAACTCAGACATTCTTCTACTCAGGACGGCTGCTTTTTTGTAGCAAGTCTGCATACTGAACATTTTTCAAATGCAGTACAATATAGTCCAGTTATATTTTCTTGTATTTGTTGTTCAAAGAAAAAAGTAAAGTAATTACCAGCAGACAAGGGCAAAAATAATCAAACACTTGGTTCAAAGACCAAACCACTCACCATGGGCTTGCCAACTGGAAAAGCATTCTCATTTTAATATAGATTAGATTTGGAAAATACTGATGACTGGGGTCTCAACATCTTTATTGGACCTCTTATAATGCTCTTGTGCCATTTGCCTCCATGATTCATTGTTTAGCTATGATGTACTCTGAGTAATGATGGAAATGACTGATAGAAATCAAATAAAGTTAAAATACTGGCCCTTAAGTTTCAAGCTACATCACTGGATACAGCTGTGCGCAGTGACTGTACCTTTAGGTAAAGCACTACTTCTCAACTTGCTATGTTCCCTCTTTAGGAGCTAAAGAATCCATTAGATCCAGGTAAGTCCATGCCTCTATGGAACCTGACTTATATTGAAGAGTTTCAAAGTTGTTAATGGAAAATACTTTAAGGAACCTTGAGGAAAGCTGATGGGAATTAATGAGGGTTATCTTGCTGTGCTTGAGCTAAGTTCCTTTGTCCTCAGCTAGCCAGCGGGGTAGCATTGACCACAGGCTATATACAATTAAGCAGAAATAGGATGTTAATGCACATGCCTAATGACTCAGTTTAGTGAGTTGCCTACTAAAATAAAAAGTGATCAAGTCTATATAAGTTTATAAAGTGGTCAGGGTTGATCACTTCTTGTTGATTAACATGTTAGTTTATTTTGTATGTTTACTAACAGTTAATATTAGATTCAGGGATGGTAAAAAGAGCAGATGTGCTTCTACAGTATGGTTGCTTAACTGCTGGGAAGAGTACAGGCGTCTGAGATTTTAAATATGAGCTTTGTAAGTGGTAACAGTCAAGATTTTAATTAAGGTGGTTTAAAAGTATTGTAAATGTGTTTTATGGATGTTTAGATGTTAGCAACAGTGCAGGCATCAGAAGGTCAGGCCACGCAAGTGTAAACTTAGTTTTAGTGTGTGTACACATGAGGAAACACCGGCTCTGCACATTCAGAGGAAACTGAGGAGCTCCTCAGACAGACAGGAAGTCAAAAGCAGCAGGAGGTAAAATGACTGACATCCCTTCACACACAAACACACACACACACACACACACACACACACACACACACACACACACACACACACACACACTCTCTCTCTCGAAAGCAGGCCAATACCCTGCTGAGAAGGTCCCTAGACCCTTTAAAATATAGCGAAGATACACACATTCATTTTCTGAGCATGTGACAGCTCAAGATTCCACCCTACACCCCTAAGCCCCACATCCCAGGCCGTGCTGTTTTCCTCTGGGTCACTCCACCTCTTGCTGTGCCATGTTCAGACGAATCGCTCTCATGGCCAGAGAGGACATGGAACCGCTGGGCCTGCGCCTGCAGAAGCCTCCAGGGTCCGGCGGCTCTTTAGTCTCTTCTACCCTTGGTCCCATCCAGTTCCTATCCTGTTCACCGCGTTCCTACACAACCCGACATGGGGTCAGTGCCGGGGGTCATCCTTCACGTCATCAGGTCACTTCCCGCAGAGCCTTCCAGCTTGCTCTCTGCTTCCCAGATGCATGTTTCCAGGCCAACTGGGCACGCTCACTGCTCAGCAGCCCTGAATCCCCGCTGTTGTTCTCCTGCATTCACCTGCGGCTCCACAGGGGCTCCTGCCGTTCCCAGATCGTAAAACTGACACGGATGTTGTTTTTTGGTTCTCGCCGCCGTAGCGTGTGAACCAACCATTCAGCCAACATCCTCGGAGGGTATGTTGATTTGTTATTTGAAAGACAGTAAGGGCAAGCTACAAGGGCTCCATACGTCTACTTTTCACCTTGAGAGCAGTCCATGTGTGGAGTGTGTGTGCATTCCTGGGGTTTCAAAAATAGAGCATTTCTCTATTTCTCCTGTCCTTTTTCCTTTCTCCCTCTTATTTTTTGGCCTCATTCCCAGGCACCCTCCCCTTCTCTTTTTATTATTCCTAGCTATTGCATTTTTTTAATGAAAGGGATGCTGAAAGGTTTTTAAATTAGGGAAACTAGATTTTCTCCTAGAACATTACACACATGTGGGGCCATTCTACATTTATTTTTCATTCAAAACAGCTAATTTCACTTTTTCTTCACTGTTTAGAAGATAGTTTGGGGGAGAGAGAGCAAAACTCAACATACTATGTCTGGGTGGGTAGATGGTGCTCTCTCCCCACATCACAACTAGAGAAATGCTGCTTGGCACAGGCATCTGCTGCTGTGTTGGAGCAGTGGACCCGGTGCTTTCCTCTGCTGGGCACGCCCAGCGATAATAAAATGGTGGCAGTTTGAAAAGGGGTTATGATTGGCTTCACATGTCAGAGGAAGCATGTGCTTGTCTTTACCCACCCAGTGTCAGGAGCATTGAATGTGATAGGAGGAGAATCCTAACAGGGTTGGGTAATTGGCACTTCCAATAGTAGAAGTAAAGTAGAATAAAACAGGGTGGTCAACCAAACATCAACATAATTAAATGTGTGGGATTACATGGATGGTAAGTATAAAAATGCTTCCCATTCTAAGAATGAACTTTGGATGGGTAAGGAATTTTGAAGGTGAGTCTCCTGAGAAGACTGGAAGCTGTAACAGAGGTAGAGTATGAATATAACTTGATATGATATTATGTTGATGTTACTTCTGTTAAATACAGGCTTAGTCATCCTTAATTGTCATGTTTTTCTTTCATAAATTTGTTTAATGAGTTGTAACCCCCTTTTCTCCCACTCTGGTTTTGCCAATTAGCTCATCTATCTGACACTAGGAGGGTAAGGATCAGCACATGCCTCCTGTGAAGTCCACCACCACTTTTTGAACTGTCATCAGTGGAGCATTGCTGGGCAGCCAACATGCTCAGAGGAAAGTTCCACCAACATATACCTGTGTGGGCCAATATGGTATATACAGTGATGAAGGGAGAGAGTGCTGCCATCTGTTGAATTGGAGAGAGCATTCTCTCTGACTCTTGTCACTGATGGTAAGGCAGAGATTTGAACTTGTTACTGCCAGGTGAAAGTGGCAGTACAATAGACTGTTGAGCTACTCTGAGGTTGGTCTCTAACTTCTAACATCTTTAATTTAAGTGCAGTTTTACTTCTACGTGCCTTCCAATACTTTCCAATCATGCTTGGCTTAAGGCAGAAAACAATGTGCTTACATCCACACATAATGACTCCCTTAAGGATTCCCCATCATCAGAAAAACAAATGCATCTGATATATCACTGGCTCAAGTGACATATGCATCACTTTGCAGTGGCTTCCATATATACTAAGTTCCGCAGCCAGAAGCTCTATAGAGTCTTGATTAACTTTGTCTGGCTCCAAGCACATTTAGGGGAGGCTCCTAACTGGCCCACAACCTCAGCCTCATTATGCCACAATAAACTGTCCAACCTTCCCATATTGTACACATGCACACTCAAACAAATTCCTCTTAAGATGCACCACTTCAGGATCTGAAGGCAGCAGAATCGATGAGATGCACTCTGCCCATAGTTTCCTGTTTATTGCTGGGGTCATTAACAGAAGGACCAGGAGCCTGCAGAGTGGCTTTGGGTGGCTCAAATTCTGGGGACTGTCTCTCTCTGCTTCTATTTCTCTATCTGCCTCACTCTTTCTCAGTCCACTGTCTGCATTGTTCGAGCCGCAGTGTCTCGCTCTGTGTAGCAGGAGGAAATGGAGAGAAGAGTTGCAAGCATTGCTGTTCCAAGTTCTAGAATGAGGAGCCTCAAAACCAGCAGTAAGAGAGGAGTTAGATACTTAAGAAGAATTAACTCTCAGAAGTCTACATTTGGCTATACTTTTCTATTTACCAACATATACAGCATATACCAACTTCTATATATAACATACAGCATATACCAATTTCTATATACCAACATACAGCAATTTGCAGAAACACTGTTACATTACATGATCCTTGAGGAACATTTGGAGGTTTTTCAATGTGAAACCTCTTAAGGTTCCTCTTCAAGGTTCCTGGAAGTTCTTGAAGGTTCCTTGAAGCACAGTTTTTTCGTGTGCTTCAAAGAACTGGTATTAATTGGTATTAATGACAATAATTATACTTATACGGGTACAAATCCTCAGTTTGAATCCAGACAGCTATGACGTGTTCTAGACCAAGCTGTAAAGCTATTTTCCATCTGTGCTTCTTAGGCAGACAACACACACAATAAAGCTTCATATTACAATGATCATAAAACTAATCCAGACTTCTCTGACTATTGTTAAACTTCTGTGATTTGATTTGTAAAGCATATTGAGTATCAGAGTATTCCATAAAGTCAAAAATTATGCATATGACTTTAGTCTGTAATGACATCTACTGAATTTATAGTTATTCATTTCTCAGAGCAGACCACGCTTTTGTTTATTTGTGCCAATAAATTTGTTTTGAATCAGAGCTTCTAGCCGATATGGCGTCGCTCACACACACAGCTGGAGCCCTGAGCAATCGACTAACTTTCAACAGGCAGACGGAGGGGGAGCAAGATTCTGTCTGAGAGAAATCTTGCTGCTGCTGTGGTCTCCCCCTGTGGACCCCTCAGACCATCAGCTATCACTCAGCTCCAGCCTAATTAGGATCTTCAGTTTTCCTTTGCTAAAGTTAGTCTGCTAAAGTTTCCTCTCATAAGTAATGAAGTTTGGTGTTCAGAATGGTTCTTTATGTCTGCATCGCTAACAATAATATATATATTTTAATCATTTTACCATTCAAGTCATATTAAAATCTGCACAGTTGTCCGTTAGCTTGACTGGCACTTTCCACTGAGTGTGTCAGTTTCCCAACAATGATGCAATGGCATAGATGCAATGATGCAGCTAGAAAAGATGAAATGGCTGGCTTCAGATGTTTTAGAGGAGGCAGGTGTTTCTCTTCAACGTGTGTGATGGGAGAGAGTCCTAACAGGGTTGGGTAATTATAAGTAATCCAGTAATTGAATCTCATTTTAAATGCCAAAGGAGCGTTTTAGTGCCTCTTTACTGCTCTGTCCAGGTGTATATGATTGAACTGCATGCAGACTCCAACTGATCAGTAAGAGTGGGTGGGGCTGGTGATGTCACTGACCTAGATATTGGGTTACAGAGGAAAACAAGACAGAGGATCTGTTTGTTCTCTTGCGCAATGTTCAAATTTCATAATTAAAGTCCTGAGAAAGAGTAATACTGACACATAAATTATAAAAAAATAATAAAGGTTCAGGTTAAAATATTCAGGTTAGTAGCAACTCCAGTGTGGTAGTAGCAAGTGCATGATGATTTCGATTTTGCTAAATGATTAGCTTCATAGCCTAATTGCAAAGTTATGATTCTAGACATATTCTGGCAGATAGATTATAGTAGGGCAAGGGATGATTGTATGTATATATGATTTTTAGATTTAGATGATTTTTAACTACTGTTTTATAATGACCATTACATTGTTTTAATTGGAATTATAGTGTTGTGGGAATAATTTTGGGACTAATATTGATTAATGTAGCAGTATTTAACATATTTCAGATGCACACATTTGAATGAAATAAATTAAGCTATAAATTTGGCCAGATTTTTATCTCCCCTACAAAACCTCTCACTGTTGCTCAGAACCACCTTCATAAGTTCTCCATTGCTTTCCTCCTTTTCTCAACCACTGTACACTGACCATATGTCATAATTTTCCAAAAATTCCCTATTTCACACTCCTGTCTGTCTATTTGCCAGTCATTCCTGCATATTGTACCTTTATCTTCTTCTTTGTCCCCAACCTGCAGACACATGAAAGGTTTGAGCTCTCGCTCGCTCTCTCTCTCTCTCTCTCTCTCTCTCTCTCTCTCTCTCTCTCTCTCTGCAGCCCAGTTGACAGTAATGATGAGCTATGTGCAGTCAGGCTACAGATGAGAGACGCATCAATCTGTCCTCACTGACAGACTTTACATTTGATTTGTTTTTGCCAGGCCAGAGTTCTACACCGTGCCTGCAGAGACAGGGGAATGGATGAGAGGATGAGAGGAAGAGAGAGAGAAAGAGAGAGACAGAGAGAGAGAGAGAGAGAGATCAAACCTTTCATGTGTCATTATCTGCATCATCTCAATTAAAGGGAGAAAGAGGAAGAGAGGCTGAACGAAGGAAGGAGAGCTTGAGGGTAGGCCCTCGGAAAAGCACAGAGAGACATGGAGTGGAGTGTTATTATATTATCATCAATTTCACAAGAGAGAACAGAGATACAGGAAGACAAAGAGGCTCACCAAACATCTCACCTCTAGTGAAAAGGTACAAATAACACCTCTAAAAATATTTACTCATTCACTCCAGTAGGATTAAAGGGCCAGTTAAAGAGCAAGTTCAGTTACAAATTAATCACACACACTTTTCCCTTTGTCATAAATGTAATTGATCTGGAAAGGTGTCATCCTGAGATTTGCCCAGGAGCTACAAGACTAATTTACCTAACAAGTATGGAAGTCTATGGGCACCAGTTCACATTGTGCTATCCATAGTAGAATCTTGAGGTCTCTTTGTCTCGTCCATTTATGGCAAGTGTACAATGATTTACGTGTGCAGTTTGCACAGTGCTAACAGGTGGGTACAGCATTTCATTAGTTGTTAGCTGCATTGGCTTTGTAGCTTTAGGCCATGAGGCTTGAGTTAATCTGTTTTCATAAATACGTTTAAAAATTAGCATTTTGCTTTAATAATGTAATAAATCACCAATTTTAAGATGATTTCAGTGGACTTCCACAAGTTGGTGAACACTCAGTGGATTCACTGAATGTGCATTTTACTCTATCAAATTCTGTGCAAATTACTCTATAATTTTACTGTAAAAATTCACTTCATTATGAGTCAGTCTGAGTGTGAATGCCTGTGTGTATGAGTGCAAGCAATGTCCTGTCATGACTGCAACAGAGAGAGAGAGAGAGAGAGAGTGAGTGAGAGAGAGAGAAAGAGAGAGAGAGACAGAGAGAGAGAGAGAGAGAGAGAGAGAGACAGAGAGAGTGTGTAGCCTAGAGGCAATGTGTTCTCTCGTAATGGGATCGGTGTTGGAGACTGAGGCGGTATTAACAGGGATAATTGAGTTGCTCATTCAGGCACAACGGAGCTGTGTAAAGATACATGGAGTCAGACTGGTGAAGCTGCCTCTCTCTCTCTCTTTCTCTCTCTCCTCTCTTTCTTTTTCTCTTTTGCTCAAACTCTTTCTCTGCCTCTCTTTTTCTATTTGGACTACAGACTCTCCTTTCACCACTCTCCAGCTCAGCACTGCGCTGAGTGTTATAGAGAGCAACACACCCATCCGCAGTAAAAAATAATGAAAAATGTGTAAAAAGGTCATGTGGACACAGAAACACCCAACAACTGGAGTACACACTCTTCAGCTGGGTCTTTGAGTAATGCTATTTGAAGAACCAATTTAGGTTCCATAAAGAACAATGTTATCTCATTTTGCTTTTCACAATGTGCACTACATGGACAAAAGTACAGGGACACATCAAAAAAGACATTATCCTGCTTTTCAGAGTAATTGCCTCTACCCTTTAAGCAAGGCTTTCTACTTAAGTTTGGATTATTGCTTTGAGAATTGGGTAAATGCAATCAATGAAAAGAGCTTTAATGACATATGGATGTTATATGATCACCACCACACCCCATCTCCAATTTATACCAAATGGATTGGATGGAGCACCATCAGTACAGAGAACACAGTTCCACTGCTATACAACTCAATTTTGGGGGGCTTTACACCTGTCTTGCACACACCTGGCATGGTGCAATAGATTAATGTTGTAGATAATGCAGATAATTTGAGAAAAACAAATGTGCATTTGCACATTGGTGCAGCCTGGTGGTTAGGGAACCAACCTTGTGACTGCAAGGTTCCTGGTTCAAATCCCTTGACTTGCAGGACATGAATGAAGTGCCCTTGAATAAGGCACACAGCTACTCTGCATGCCTTGGATAGGGCTGCCCACCACTCCAGGTGTGTGTGTTTCATGTGGATGGGTAAAATGCAGAGGACAAAATCCCCTGTATTCAAGCACAGTGGGTCTATACGCACATTTACGTTTAACTTCTTGCAGCATTGTATGATAAATGCTGGGCTCCCCCTACAGATGAGAAGCAGAATTTGCACTTTAAGACTCTGCTAAAGGACTTACATTTCTGGAAAAGCTGAGACATAGAAAAAACATCACTGAAAGTGAAAGAAGCATATGGACTGACATGGTTATTACCGCAGGTACTGCAGCACTGCACACTTAGTTATCAGGGTGCCGAACCTGGAGCAGCAAAAATTGTGATGCTATTTTCCTTCTTACAAGTTAGTGGAGCATCGACATGGTTTTTATATAGTATACATTTATACAGTATATTTCTTTGACTTCCTCTTTGTCTTTTTCTTCCTTTCCTTTCTCTTCTATTCCTTCACTTCTTTGTTGGAAAATACTATCTTGACTGTTCTTTCTTTCTCTCTTTCGTTCTTTCTTTCTTTCTTGTTTTCTGTTTCTTATTAATTGTGTTTATTCTACACAGCGAACAGCGAATTCTTGAACACAGCAATGATTAGAAATTGGCATGTCTTGGCATGGCATTGTACACGTTTTTTCTTTTCTCATATATAGCTTTCATATAAGTCCTGTTTTTGTTCTTCATCCCCTTCTCACACACAGCAAAGATGAACAAAATGGCACTGTTTTCTGTCTTCTTTTCTTCTTCTATGTCTTTCTTCTTCTTATTCTCTCTCCAGATGGTAATGTTCTCTCTCCTCCCAGCACAGTACAGACTCCTCTATGGAGAGATTTATAGCAGCCTTCCATCTCAAAAGCACCACCCTGTGTCCCCACACACCATGGTGTGTGTGTGTGTGTGTGTGTGTGTGCACGCATGTGTGAGTTTGAACACATTTCTGACTGTAATATATATATATATATATATATATATATATATATATATATATATATATATATATATATATATGTGTGTGTGTGTGTGTCTGTGTGTGTGTGTGTGTGTGTGTATACGTATTCCTTCTGCGCACACACACATGCAAACAAACAGGGGTGTCATGCAAATAAGTGTGTGTTTGTGTGTGCATGTGTACGTATATGTGTGTGTGCAGGCTCACGGGCGAGGCGGGTGGCTTGTGCGCTCAGCTGCGACCTGCTCACTCTCTCATTTTCAATCTCAGCCCAATTAATTTAGCAGAATTAATCTCTCGCTGTGCACAGACGCTGCCGACACACACATACGTACACACACACATCTCCACCCCACAGCGTGTGGCACAGTGAAACATGAAATAGTGTCTCATGCCACCATCCATCTGGCATCTTTATACACACACACACACACACACACACACACACACGCACACACACACACACACTTCGATCTTCTCTGACATTTGGAGATGCGGGAGTGAGTGGATGGGGGATGATTTCCTCTGCTAATGAAGAACGCTCTGTGTTCATGCAGGCGGCAAAATGACGGCCGTGTTGAAGTTTCTCGGCCTCCAGTGCAGAGCTGTGGATTGCGATGGATTTCACTTACATTTCCAATTGACCCCAAGAACCCTAGGTGAATGAATGCATTCACCCAGCATTTGGAATTACTGTAGTGTGGGCTGGAACAGGGATGCAATAACACAGTACGAGTTCCAGCTACTGTAGGATAGAATAGAAGGCTCTACTTTATTGCAATGTTAACCTGTTATGTGCTAAACTGCTCAGGCCCACCTGTGGGTTATCTTGAACCAAACTGATCCAAGAGTGAATCAATATTAATACTCTGCTTTTATTATATAACATTAACATTCATAATCAACTACACCACCTCATTTCTACATTCACTTTCCATTTCATCAGCTCAAATCACCATACAGGAGCTCTTTGTAGTTCTACAATCTATCTTTTTCTCTGCATACTTTGCTGCCTCCTTTCTCCCTGTTCTTCAACAGGGTTCAGGACCCCACAGGACTGCCACAGAGCAGATATTATGTGGGTGGTTTGTCATTCTCAGCACTGCAGTAACACTGGTGGTGTGTTAGTGTGTGTGTGTTAGTGCTGGTGCAAGACACAGCTGTGCTGCTGGGGTGTTTAAACCCCTCAGTGTCACTGCTGGACTGAGTCCCCCAACCTGTGGGCAGCACCCTGTGAGCACTAATGAAGGACTATAGAATTACCATCAAAAACTGTGCAGAAACAGATGAGCTCCTGTCTCTGACTTTACACCTACAGGGTGGGTGTAAAGTGTCTAATAGAGTGGACAGTGAGTGGACCAGCAGCACTGTTTGATCCACTCATGCAAACACTACAACACTGTAACCATGTCAGTGTTACTGTGGTGTTGAGAATGACCCACCACCCACATAATACCTGCTCTGCTCTGAGTCATAGCCATTGAAAAATAGGGTGAAAGAACGCTAACAATGTATGCAGAGAAACGGATGAACTGTACGCAATATGGACAAATTGGGAAACCCACCCCTAATCAAGGGTATTAAACAGAAGCTTTCCATCAGATTCTGGAGCGCTGATTTGAGGATTTGATTGCATTGAGTGACCATTAATGAGACCAGGAAGTTGAATGATCACCACCCACCCCATCCCCAACTCCCTAGCTCATCCCAAAAGTACTGGAAAGAGCTCAATCATCATAGAGAACGCAGTTCCACTCCTCTACATCTCAATGCTGAGGGGCTTTATATACCTCTAGCCCATGCCTGGGACTAGGGATACTGCCAATATGTTCATGTGTATCTGCTCCAGAAATTCCTATTTTATTGGCAGTAATTCTCTACAGGGACTGACAAGCTGTGTGTGCATTTGCACATGGGTGTCAGCAATGAGTGCAACATAAAGTAGCTGAATGCATTCATGTTGGTGTTGGGGAGATGGGGATGAGGTTGGGTGGTGATAATCCACCTAGATATATAGGGGGCAAACAGAGATCATCTGTGCCACTAGTTGAAGATTTCAGCACCATGGGTATAATCAAACCCTTACAAAAAGTTTTTTTAAAGTTATTTATTAAAAGACAGTTGACCATGACTGTTTTGTAATGTTAAGTTAATCAAAAGTTAACCTTAACATTATCATAACATGAACTGAAGTAAAGTCAACCGAAACCTAAACCTACCCATAAATACAACCTCATCACATTTCACATTCTTCAGTTTCCATCCATTGATTCCTTTTATATTACTTTTGTAATAGAAAAGCTTTGGTATCCCTGTGTTTGTTGTGATTTCTTTGTCATGTACATTCTGAACTGGTTTCTGTGTTTGGCAAAACAATGGCATCATGAGTATAGGACATTTGAGCACATGGTAAGAAATTCTTGAGATGCATTTGTACATGTTTTTGGAGATCTGGTTGCTTGGTCAGGGTCTGGAGCCAACACAGAATTAAAGAACCATTTGAGTGGTTAAATGGTACCTTGTACTGGTGAAAACCTGTTTATGTATATGATTCTATGTAAGGCATTCAGATTTTCTACATTGTTACATGGTTAAAAAGGATTTTATATCTTCATTTCAGTTAACAAGGACAATTGGATCCATCATTATAAGAGCAGAGCTGTGAACAATTCTGCAGTTTAAAAATAACATCATGAGTCTGACATGGACTTTTGTTAGGGCTTTTCTCAACAGCACATTTAAAACAGCATTTTGTAGCATTTTTACCTTAAAATAACATTAAGTTGCGATTTACACTGTTACACTGGTGGTCTATATTTTAAATAGTAATATCAAGTAATTCCAAGAAGGATTCCACTATTGTTATCGGTTAAAGAATCATTTTACATTATCATTTGGAACTAAGTTAAAATAAACGATACCTTGTTAAAATTAATAATCTAGTTAATTAGGTATATAAAGTAATACATGGCAGCCTAGTCAGCCTAGCAGCTACGTCATTTTCTTGCAGTGCAAAGTATTATCATTGGATTCCACTTAATTTACTGTATAATGAGCGACATAGAGTATCATGTAAGAATAAAATGCATAAGGCCTGAATTAAAACACATGAACAGAAAGAAACTCCAAGCACTAGGAATAGATCTCTCCTTCTTAGGTGTCTAAATGAGCTGTTCAAGGCAGCTCAGCTGACAGTTAAAAGGGTGGTTTGTGAGTTTATTCTCCATCCCACTGCTTGAAATCCTCCATGATCACTAGTTTATGCTGCGCCTATCCGGTGTGCAATGTCATGGTCCTAATTTATGCATTCTAGAAAGCACTGCCCAATCCCTAAAGGCCAGACTTTGTGCATTCCAGAGCACCCACGGGAGGAATTCAACAGCCAAAACATCTCAGCACTCCCAGGTGGACATGCTCATTTACCCTAGTGCTCCACTGCAAGGGCTACATTTGGAGATCCTGCCCTAGAAAAACACACCAGAATATGTATGTTTGTGCAATAAGAATTTTAAGTTCGGTTTATGTTCTTACACACAAGGCATTGTGTGAAATAAGTGAATATAGCACAGGGCATTTGAAAACACTTTCATATAAACTTGAATGAAAATGGTGTATAGAAAGCAATATATAAAACATAAAATAAATAAATAAATAAATTAATTAATAAACAACGTGTGCACTATTCCCCTCAGTACTTGGTAACTTGGTTTACATGGCCTGCCACTTGTGGCTGAGTTGCTGTGGTTCGTAAATGCTTCCACTTTTCAACAATGCCACTCACAGTTAATCAAGGTATACGTGGTGAAGACATTTCCCTTCTAGATATTTCCTAATAGATACTAGATTTTTATACACTATGTGCAATTGACAGAATCAAACTTCTATGATTAAAGTTATATAAAGAAAATGTGGATTCATGTCAAAATAATTCAGATGAACTAAATTGAATCTAGACATTTTATAACGCAATTCCTAGAATTATGGAATGTTTTTAGAATTTAATTAAGGAATGACACTAGAGTTAAATTCAATAACTCAGATCAGAAATGTACATCCAAATGCATTATATACATATGGAAATGTTATCATATATATATATATATATATATATAAATTCTATTCTATTTTTACCTGCATGTACTTGTTTTTTGTTATGCTATATTTACATTAACATTTATTAAACTTTTTCCTGACCAAAATGAATAAAGTGTTGGTTTTCTTCAATTTTTCAATATAAATGATGTAGATTTTGACTCAAAAATAAAAAAAATCTTAATATTGTGAAAGTCATAAATCATAATGTCACCCATAATTATTGAAATATTTTATTTCCTTTCTGTTATACATTTAACAGGTATGGCTTACAGCTAATTAAAATCCAGTATCTCAAATGATCAGATTATTAAAGCATTTAATTTTACGTTGGAATAAACTATGAATTAGGCAGTATCGATATTGAAACATAAAAGTCTTGAAATGTGTGACTTCAAATGTAATTAATATAAAGTACATGACAATGTACCATAAAATAATTTTCATGATATGTATTTTTTATAAATATATACATTTTAAGTTCATACAATTTATAATGTGCTTCCTTGCATATCTGTGCTGAAATCATTACTTTCTGTATATTACCTCCTCTGTTTTTCTGTGTACAGTCAGCAAATGGGATGTGTGTACAGTAGTGTGTGTGTGTGTGTGTATGTGTGTGTGTGTGATTGTGAAGATTGAGAGAGTGAGACATGAGAGAGAGAGAGAGAGAGAGAGAGAGAGAGAGAGTTTAGTTGGAGTGGGGGGTGGAGGCACTATTGGCTCTTGTACCTGTTCCACTGAAATCCCTGCCAACCTGGCCATCTCAGCAGCTGCCACCCATGGCAACCGCATGCCCAGTCACCATGCCACCAGTTGCCCTGACAACCTCGGCCCACAGCCCACCAACTGCCAGAGTGAAATTATGAGCGATGGAGGAAAGGGCTGGAAAAGGCAAATGAGCAAGACCTGGAATGAAAGTATAACTCAGTCAACAGGGCTGAAACATGCCTGCCAGACAAGACTTCTATTACCACATTATTGCTCTGTGAATCCATTTAAATATTTTTCTTTCAATCAGCAAAATACACCACAAATTTAATCATCACTTTTCCAACACTGATTCAGTGTAATTATCCTATGTAGCAAAAAGATTATTATTATTATTATTATTATTATTATTATCATCATCATCAGTGGTGATAGTAGTGTTAATAGCAGTAATAGTAATAATAGTAGTAATAGTAATGTTATTTATAGTAATAGTAGTAGTACTAATAGTAGTATTAATAGCAGTAACAGTAGTAGTAGTAGTATTCAGAGTAATAACAGTAGTATTACTACTAGTAGTAGTATTAATAGAAATTGTAGTAGTAAGAGTAATATTAGGAATAGCATTAATAGTATTAATAGTAGTAGTAGTTGTAGTAGTAGTAGTAGTAGTAGTGCTTAATTTCCCTGAGGGAATTTGGGTTTCTCCCAAGGGATCAATAAACTATGTATGTATGTATGTATGTATGTATGTATGTATGTATGTATGTATGTATGTATCTAGCAATCTATCAATAGTTGTAGTAGTAATAGCCATAATAGTAGTACTACTAGTAATAATAATAGTATTAGTAGTAGTAATAGTTGTTGTAGTAGTAGCAGAAACAATAGTAGTAGTATTAGTAGTAGTTGCAGCAGTAATAGTAGTAATTGTAGTAGTAGTAGTAGTAATAATAATAATAATAATAATAGCAATATTAGCATTACTAGTAGTAATAGTAGTAGTAGTAATAGTAGTAGTATTAATAGCAGAAATAGTAGTAATAGAAGTATTAACAGTAGTAGTAGCTGTAATAATACTAATACTAATAGTAATAGTAGTAGTATAAGCATTAATAGTAGCAGTATGAATAGAAGTAGTAGTAGTAATAGTGGTGGTAGTAGAATACCAATTGTCCAAAAATAATCTATTTTCATAAACTTAATTTAATGTTTTCATCAATATATTATTTCAGTAGGAAAATCAGTCCTTACAGTTACACATTTGATTAATTTTGATGAGTAATGTCAAGTTAGAGTCTCAATTTGACTTGAGTGGCTTTGAATAAAGTTAGAGCCATTTAATTAATAGCGGGAAAGATCTGAATAGAGAGTACAAAGGTATGACAAGCAATAAACGATGCTGGATCATTTTAAAACTTTAATGTGAGCATTAGTTCATTCCCACATTGGCAGTTGCTTCTGTTCTCTGAAAGTGCTACAGTGACCCAAAGTCTTGGCAGGATAACCCAGCAAACCTACCAACAATTAATGGGAATCAAGGTTGTTATCTTCAGTCCAGTTAATCCACAGTCAGTCCACAGATTAATCCTGATCTTGCATTAAATTACACTGTCAAGAGGTTTTCTCCAGTTCTGACAGTGCTTTTCAATCTGTTTCAACATGCTGACATCTAGTGACCACATGGTGGAACACTCATATC